>ML832837.1:89683-123559 GCA_009831015.1 Picea engelmannii
CGTAGAGGTTCCACCTGGAACTCACCTTCTTCTTCCACCTGGATCACATTCCAATTTACAATATAAGTTACATAATGCACATATGTATTTAACAAGGAAACATGAAAAACATAGAGTTGTACTTTTAAATTTTCTAGTAGTGCAAGATGATAGGCCACTAGCCCCACTCTCACAAGAACTTCAAATGGCCCACAATACCATGGTGACAACTTAGAACTTTTCCCAATTTGAATGAACTGTTTTTAGTTCTTACTCTTATGTAGACATGATCTCCTATATTTAATTATATATGTGTCCTTTTCAAGTATGCAAAAATATTTTGTTTGTCTTGTGCAATTTTTAAATTTTGTTTTTCTTTCTCAACAATTGCTTCCATTTATTCTAACAATTCAGGACCCAAAATATTTTTTTCCACTGGGTTGTCCCAAATAACAGGTGTTTGGCACCTCCTTCCATACATAAATTCAAAAGGAGTCATTTTTAGTGTAGTCTAATAAACGTTATTATAAGAAAACTCAACGGTATGAAGGTAATGTTCACACTCTGTGGGACAGTCCATTACATACATCTGACCATATCTTGTACAATTCAATTAGTCCTTTTGATCTGACCATCAGTTTGAGGGTTATATGTGGTGTTGAAACTCAGTTGAGTGTCCAACCTGCTAAACAAGGTCTTCTAGAAATTTGGATTAATCATTGTGTACCTGTTCAAAATGATAGTTTTGGGTAACCATGCATCCTAAAAAATTCCTTCATGAAAATATATGCAATGTTGATGGCCTTGTTAGTAGATTTTACCAGAATAAAGTGTGTAGCTTTCAAGACTTTGTCTACTACTACCATTATAGATTTGTTTCTATTCTTAGTTATAGGTGGTATTGTAATAAATTTATTACTGATCACTTCCCATTTCCATTCAAGAATGAGTATGGGCTGCAATAATCCGGTTGGGTGACAGTGATCAACATTCACTTGCTGACACTCAATACACCTAGCTAGATATTCAACCAATTTTGTTTTCATTCCTAGCCAAAAATAATATTTCTTCAAAGATAAGTGTCAATTGTGTCTTGAATTACATGTTGCATTATTATTTATGTGTTTATTTTTATGGGTTTTTCCTATGTGTGGTTTATACTTGTCTTTATATTTATGGGTATTTCCTATCTATGTTGCATGTATATGTTTACTTCCATTTCCGTACGAATCTGTGCATTTACAAAATGTATTTTTCTATTTTGAATTTTATATATAAATTTCCGCAAGAGTTTCTATGAGTATATGTGTTAATTTGCATACAGTTAGAAAAAGTTTACGTGGCATGGCCCAGTTGAATGTTGGGGATGTTGCACTAGATGGCCCCTATTACCACTAACTAAATTTTCGAAGCCACTAGACATGTGAAAGACAACTAAAGTAGGGTTTTATATCACTTGCAAATGATACTAGTGTTGCCTTGACTTCTTGGGCATATGGATTCAGTATAACACCGTCAATAGAGGGTAAAGGAAAGAGAATAATTGAAGATCAAAACCCTAAGATAATCCAATTGTAAGCCCAGTTCAAACCTGATTAATCCTTCCTTATGGTTTCTAGAAATAATTATCCAAGGAAACAAGATAGCATGCACTTATTACCACTTTAATAGATCATTTACTTAAACACCGTGAAGAAAACATAAATACTTGGAAAATACCACTTACTAGACAAAGTTGTTATGCATGAAAAAACCCTAGTTTCATGAAACCTCCACCAAAATAAGAAAATAATCTGCAATATCACTCCAAAATTGCACATAAGAGCTCCATGATGAAAAAAGAATATAATAAAAGAAGGACAGTTGACATGATATGATCTTCAAAATTGACCCCTAGTTAAGAAATTGCACTATGCCTTATTGAGAAAAACCCTAGTTTCAAAGATCCTTGAAAAACCATTTTTTGGGGAAATGAATCAAAGAGGAGGGGTAATCCTAGCTATAATACGATGTCAATATTCCAATGCAACTGATGTTTCATCCATCAAAGTTCCAATTAGATTTTTATGACAAGTTGCAACTCACCTTCTAATTCCATTCAGGGACACATTGACAATTTGGTCCGGGGGAATAAAATCCAAACCACAAAGGAAACCATGCATGCATGTTGTGATAATATAAGATAAACATCCATACTGATAAATAGAATAAATAGAAAAATAACCATTCACACACATTAACACAGCATGGTTACCATGGCTCACCCCCCCTAGGGCTACGTCCACAAAGATTTGGCTCTTCTGCATTTTTATTCATCATTATTTAAATACAACATTGTGCTCATTACATTCTCCATGATTACAACCAAATTCTATGACAAGATCAAACTGTGAGGTGGACTAGACCACACCATGCTCCCCATCCTGCGACCTAACCCTCAAAAACTCACTCTTGTCCTAATCGCTCCTTGAACAACCTCTACTAGACCTCCTAGGCCTTTATTTATACTACTCTATTGTCTCATGTCCATTAAAATCATATCAAAAACCCTAACCCTACCATGGCTAGGCTTGTCTGCATGTACGTCGCGCTGCTTTTCCTCGATCTTTGGCATGTTGTTTTTCCTCCATCTTCGACATGTTTTTCTTCCATATATGTTGCACGCTCCAAAATTGGATTTTATCCCCAAAATAGTCCTATGATAATAGGCCCCCAACACTGACATGTGGTTCATCTCGAGCGACTCAAGAGGTGTGCACTCCCTATACAACCTTCTCCAATTCGTGGAACTTTCCTTGTAGTTCCTCCCCTTTTGCTTTCTCCTGCGCAACTTTCTTTTTTATCACCTCTGCCATCTGCGTTGTAATATGTTCATTTAATAACTCTGTGATATTTGTATGTGCATGTTCTATCCTTGTATTTTCTACCTCCAGTTCTGCAATTATTTACGGTGCTTGCTCCTAGAGTGGCTCTAATTTATCCTTCCTTTCCTATTTATTTGTCTGTGCAATCCTTAGTTCCATCTATAGGTTCTTTCTCTCCTACATTCCTTTCAACATTTCAATCATGCTCATCGCATTTTTTCACTACTTCAACTCCTGAATTGTAGCATTGACTTGTTATTATTATTGATCCAACTGTTGGACCTTCTCATCTTCCTCAAGACTAGTCCATATTTGCACAGTCCTGTCAAAGAGTTCTGCAAATTCCTTGGCTTCTATTTCAATCATCATTATTTGTAGTGCTACTTGTTATTCTCTCTCAGATGTGACTTCAGGAGCAGTTGTAGGTGTAATTTTTTCCTTTAGTTCCTCTATCTCCTTCTTGTACCCCTTGATTGTTTGCGTGATATTCTATTAATGTTATTCTATGCTGCTCTTTGTGACTTTCACACTATCCAGAATTGTTTTGAAAACTTCCTGCAGTTTCTTTTCTAGTTTATTTGCGTGTTGCTTCTCTTCCTGCGTCTCCATATTGACTTTCTATATTACCAGTTGTAGAGATTCCTTACCATATTTGGAGACTTCCAGGTCTATCACATCATCCCTGGCCCATGACTGCACCTCTTCTGTGATGCTGACTTGAAACCTGTACAATGATTTAGTTGGTATTTTTTCTAAAACCAACTCCAATTGTTCCAAGTCTTTCAGCGACTTATGCATTGTTTCCTTCTCTATATGTAGCATGTCCTATGTAATTCTGAAATTTGTACTTTCCTGCACAATGATTTGTATTGTTTCTTTATCATCGTGCACATTTATGTCCTCTTCCTCTATCGATCATTGCATTGGTACCTTTCCTTTATCATGTGTCTAAGCTTCTTCTAATCATTCCAAGACCTGTCTAACCTCCTTCAATTCCTTCATAATTATTTCCCTTTGGTTCTTGACCTCTTCATATTCTTCAATTTCACGGTCATGAAATCTCTCTGCTACCAACTCTACACCATCCTTGGTAATTTTTTATTATGGGATGTTCTTATGAGCCTTAGATTTATTGTAGGACTGTTATAACCCTAAATTGCACCACACATGCTTACCTGGCATAAGTCCATCTCATATCCCTTCTTTGCCAAATCACTGCTGAACAACTCTTTAAAAAACCTCTTTTATAAAGGCCCACGTGCCCTACTCCATTATTGTACGTGTGTAGACGCTAGCTGACCTAAAACAGCCCGCGTGGACCGACAAAAGCACGAAAAAAGGAAAGTTGCCGACGGAACACAAAATCTATGGGTGAGTTAACTGAAACTCCTGGCCATGCATGGCCGAGGGTTTGTCCAAATACCTAGCTCCTTCTAGCCTATAAAAGAAGGGGTAGGCGTCTGATTTGGAAGGAGGAAAAAATATAGCAAAGAAACTCTGCCCATTTTCATATTCCCATTGTCCCAACCCTTTAGCCATCCTTGTGCCAGAAGAGAGAGAAAGCAAAGAAGTTGGAGGACAATTGAAGAGGATCCCAAGATCAGGTTCACGGAGTGGTGGCCAGTCTTGACTTTTTGTAAGTTGACTCATTCAAAGTAATAAAGAAAATGCTTTTCCCATCCCAATTCATGAGTTATTCATAATTTGTTAAGTACATGTTTGAATTTCTAACCTGTTAGTCTATAGGTAAGGTGCATGTGTAGTTGTTGCTTGTCTTGTATGCAGGTTAGCATTGGAAAGGAGAAATTCGAACAAGTGGTCAAGTGTGACAAGGGATCGACATCAAACTCCTGGAATGAGGTAGGTTGATCTAGCCATGTTTTATTGAAAAGAAATAGGATTTAAGTCTGGGGACGAAGGTAGAGAGTAGATTTTCTCTTGGTCATATCTGCATGCAAATCATAACCCTATTTGCTAGTCTGTAAGGAGATTTACCTCACAACAGAATTGGTGACCATAATGGGGAGACTCTCTAGGGTTCCTGGAATTTTATTTAGTTTTTGGGTAGTTTTAAAGACTAGTTTTTCTTGCATGTTTTTTCTTTTAGTTTCTGTAAGGTCTGAGCTAGCAGGGAGTCTGGTTTTCCATACCATCTTTCTCTATTATTTTCTTGACTTTGTTTTTTTATTTTCGGGACCCACGGAGGTACACGCGGCCTGAATAAGTTCTGCACGCGTGTACCCATGCCCTACTCTCTTACAACCCATGTGTGAACGCTAGTTGAAGAAGTAGCAGTAACGTGTAGAGTTCATAGAATTTTTTAGGCAGTCATCCTCTTCCCTGTCAGAATCACACATTCTCAGGGGTTTTCTGGAATTCTATCTGAGTCTTGGTTGTTTGCAGTCTTATCTCAGATTGTTTTTCTTTATAAATTTTTCCTTACATTGTTTGTTTTTTCTATTAAAAAAGAGTATCCAAGGCTTCAGGAGACCCTGGTTATCAATATCAGTGGTCTCTTCCTGGTTTGGTCTATCAGTTTTTAGTTTTTCTCGGAGTTTAGAGATACACGCAGCCTGTACAAGGTCAGCCCGCGTGTACATGCCCTCTGTCTCTATACATCTCACGTTCACACACTGGCTAATGGATTAACAATAGCGTGCTTGTGCAGGATAATTTCTGTTGAGGGTAAGGCAGTCATCATTTCCCTTGATGAGAATTATACCTCTCAGGTATTTGAATCTATGTCTTAGCAATCAGTAGCTTAGGATTAATCTTACCTTTAGCTTGCTTTTTCTCATTTAAAAAGTTGTCATAAAAATAAAAGAATTTTTTAAGGTTTTTAGACAAGTGTGAGAGTCATTTTTTATTGCTAGTGTGTGATTTCTTGAAGTGATTCTCTACGATCTGCGTTTAGGCCAGAATTGTTTTTCTTGGTTTTTGCTTGTTGGTATTTTTCCTTTTCTTCTTTATTAGCATTTAAATAAAATAAAAAAATCTTTTCATTTTCTTGTTTGGTTGAAGAGTGTTTCTGCATTATTAGCCAGGGAAAAGTCATTTATTTCATAAGTTTTTGCAGTTCACTTAGATCATAAGTAGCTCGTAGCCGAGTGAAATTCCTTTTGAGTTTGTTGTCCAAAATCTTAGAAAATTTAAAATAAAAAATAAAAATTTGAAAAGTTGTTAAAATTTTGCATTAAGAAAAAATTTTGTTTCCATCTTTTTACTCATTTTTTCTTTCGTCTTTTACACATCATCAGTTTCACTTCCATGCCCCTTGACATAATACAAATCCATAAAATTAATGCTCAAATCTAAAATTTATTAGAATTTCATGTTTGTAGGGTTAACCAACTAGTTCAGGATTAGGGCCTTGGATTAGGTTGGAGAGGAAACTCTTCAAGGCCATTTCAAATCAAACATTGGAGTCTGAGTTAGGAAGTGTCTAAGTCTAGTATCGTGGAAGTTATCTGGGACCCCACTCTAACACAGGGGATAAACACAAGGTCGCGTGCGGAAAGGTAGCAGAGATAACCCCTCCAAAGCTGGACCAATCGTAGTGGAGAACACATATAGAGGGCTTGTCTTGGGATTCCGTCGTTTTCATTTGCCACGGGGCTTCATGGGTCTCGAATCTGTTAGAGGCCCTCAGTTGTCTTCCATACCATTTTCTCTCGATACCCTTGACAGGTTTCAGACTCAATACCCTGCTCATTGTGGTCTACCCGACTTTTGACTGTACCTGCCTGGTGACTGTTCGCGTGCTGGCAACCTAGTTGCCCATCTTTTTAGGGACATACACAGGTGACTGCGGGGGTATACCATGGTACCTAGAACATACATCGGGCCATGCTTTGCAAAGTATACATGGAGGGTGCTTCCGTGTTCGATTTTCACTTGCACCGGTAAGTTTCTCTAGTGTTGGTTGCTGTAATTGTTCTTCCAATTAATTTAGTGTTTGTCTGTCTTATCTTCTAGCGACTTTTTTTAGTGTGTGTTACTTTTGAACGTTTAGACTACCTTAGAGTGTCTTGGATTTTCTCACACAGTGGAGGATCCCGAGCTCTGTTGGTCATGAAGGGTTCTTGGCCTGCCGCCAGTTACACTGGAGCCACCCCCGCCACCATTAAGGCGAAAGCTAGACCAACAAGGGTCTTTTGAAGCGACCGGGTCACAAGCAATTGTGCCCAACCAACATCCAGAGGAATCGACCATTTTGGACCTTGGCGCAAATGCTCTTGGCCCATTTGAAACCCCAACCGTTGAGTTCTTGGCACCTTTCATCGTACCAATTCAATTTTACGAGCACTAGATAGTGTCACACACAGCAATGGAAACAAATTTTATTACTTCTTCTGGGAATTCTTCAATTCCCACTACGGTTGTCACCACAAGAGTGTTTCCACCTCCTAACCCACCGTCACCGATCTGAACCACCATGGTTTGGAATGCAACTACCTCGCATAGTGGTCTGATATCGTCTTCGGCAGCGGCCACACCCCCTTTCACACCAAGTGCGACAAGCCCTCTGTTCTCATATGAGATGCCTAGTTCGAGTACAAGTCTTGTACTTTCCTACTCCACTTTATAGACTTTAGGTATGGGGGTAGGGAGCTCTAACGCTCCTCTGCAAGGTCACATTGGGGGCACTCCTGCTCCTTTTAACTCTTTCCCTTATGAAGGGGGTCATATACCTCCTTCGTCCCCTTCACTTGGTGGCTCGCATCAGCAGTCCACCGGGCAACCTACACACCATAGTTTATTTGGAGCGGGGAGTCAAGGACCACCTTCGCATAGTATGCCGGTAGGTTTGACACCATTTTCTTTAAACAGAACGTTTGGTAATAACACCTTCTCATCAGCCGCTTTCCCGACTGGGGGCAATCCCATTTTTAGACATTCTACTCCTATGCAGGGTACTATTCCTACATAGAGGGCAAACCTAGGAACTTCTTCTCCATAAGGGCCTTGGAATTCTTGGTAGGGATCCGTTCCCTCATCCAGAATGTCGATCTGGGGTAATTATTTCCACAATCAATGGAACCCCAAACAAACTACTATGCCTATCCCCACAGGACCGACATGGGGTAACCCTTCCCAAAGTCCTTCGAATATAATGCATGCCCAACCATCTATGTCCGATTTGGGAAATCAGCCGATGATGTCTCCAGATATGCAAAATCCATACGCTAGACAGGACCATGGTTTCTACCAAAATCCAGGCCAGCAGCCAAAATTTTCCTGGCAACCTGGTGCCAGTCAAACCCCAGGCCCCTTTTTCCCAGGTTATCACCAACAACCCAAACTTCCCTTCCTAGGGACTTTTCATTTTCCAGATTTGACAAGGTTGTTGAATGACCCTATTTTTCACGATCCGCGTTGGCCTCCTATGCCAACAAAGTTGCCTTTGAACATCCCAAAGTTCGAAGCCAAACCTAACGAAGATCTAGGAGATCATGTGACTACCTTTCATCTTTGGTTCTCATCTAACTCATTGAAAGATGAATCTGTACAGTTGCGATTGCTTCAACGTACTCTCATTGGGAGTGTCACGAAATGGTACATTGAGCTCAATCACTCAAGATACTCTTCTTTTGGCAAACTGGCGATGGCTTTCCTAAAACATTTCCAGTTACCTATGAGATACGATGCTAGCACAAAGCTGCTCGCAAATTTCGAACAGACAATAGCGGACCATATCTCTGATCACATCCGATAATGGAGACGCCGGAAGAGTTTAATCAAGGTGTCAGTCCCACCATCATTCCTACTTGAGTGGTTCCATAAGCCTTTGGTCCCATAGTTATCCAAAGACGTCGCGACGTGAGGTTTTTTTCTCCGAAGAAGACGCCATCATGAGGGCTCAACAGTTTGAGCTCATCTATTCTCAATCTGGTTTATTATACAACATCTTGCCATATGCACCTCGTTCAATACTGGATAAAACTAGACAGCGAGTTGGACCACATGCCAATGGTATTGTTGGTTCATCACAAACAAATCCCGCTAAGCAATTGACGAAGCAGTTGCAACAGTTATCTATACAAAACACAGGGGCCAGCCAAACTACTGCTTTGGTTGTTCCCCCTACCAAAACGTCGGAGGTACACACAGTGCAGTCGACTAACCCAAAGGCCACCCAACAGCCTGAAGGGAAGAAAAAATACCGAAAGAAGGGTAAGGAGGATAAAAAACCTACCGATAATGTTGGTGGGGACAACACTGAGAAACGAAAGGTGAGGTATCCATGCAACTTGTGCGTGGAAGACCAACCAACCCATCTGTGTCCTCAACTTACAGAGACCCAAAAGTTTGTGACGCAGCAATAGCCTACTGTGTTAACTAATCCCTTTCAGCATGGGCAAAATCTAACCCAAGCCTCAGCAAGCACGGAAGGGGGTGGCCAAGAACCCCCTCCACCTATGAACAACCCTGCATCTGCGAATGTATACATGGTGCGGGGTGATGCTTTTATATCAACTAGAGCACATGAATATAGTAAACCAAGAACTTTTGAGAAAGGTAAAGAAGTTGAACTCCCCTCTCTTCCTCTACAGATTGAGAAGATGTTGGGCGAAACAATGACACACATTCCAAAAGGCACATTTAAAAAAGATTCTCATAACCCAAACGCAAGGGCGGCCCAAAACTACTCTATGGTGGAAGATTTATCACAAACCCCTTGTGCGATGTCCGCTTTGGAACTCCTCCAAAGCTGCCCTTCTCATAGGAAAGCCTTGTTAACCGCTTTAGGCTCTACCGATACTTGTAATCCAGGTACAATCATGTTGGATACAACCGACTTAAAACCTCATCTACCTTACCACGTAGTGTTTCAGATAGTAGTGGCTTATACCACGAAAAATTTTATTCAGAATATCTTCCGCACAGTGGTTGATGAGGGCACCTCAACATGCGTTATGTCGTTGGCATGTTGGAAGTCCATTGGTCAGCCCGTTTCATCTCCATCACCTACCCTCCTCACCGCTTTCGACGGTCGTTCGTTCCGACCACATGGCATCGTTCCTTCTTTCCCCGTGCAGTTAGGAGGGAAGAATGTGTGTGTCGAAGTAGAGGTATTCGATGCTCCCCTTGACTATAACCTCTTGTTAGGAAGGAGTTGGACTTATGCTATGCAAGTTGTGGTTGCTACAATTTTCCGGATCTTGTTGTTTCCACACGAGGGCCAGATAGTGACCATCGATCAATTGTCTTTCTCCAGACCTGACCCTGCTTTGGGGGCATCCACGGTCCCGATTATTGATAATCCTCAACCAGGTGTCATCAACGTAGGAGTTGGTTTGTGCCCATCCTTGATGGGTACCTTCGATTACTCGCCCCCTCACGGCGATATCAAATTTATATCCAATCACCATAAGGTTGATATTTTTCAAGTTTCATCGTTCCGCACGACTTACTTCGAGGATCCATGGATACTTCCTTCCCCATCATCCATGATAGATGAGACAGGGCACCCGGGCATGTCCATGCCCTTGTCTGTAGCTAAAGTAGCATACTCTTTAGTCCAGCAAGCTTCAGCTAACACTGATCTGACTCCTGCACAAGAGTTAGATCCACTTCTAGATCCTATTTGGGCTCAGGGTTCTCTCGCTACCACCGATTCGTTAGACTTAGTCTTGCCTTCTGATGAAGCAGTAATCGAAGCAATGACTAGTCTGAACAAACTTTGGGAAGATCTTCATCACAAATCATATTTTCTCCTAGAGTTAAGCCGAATCAAAGTAGGAGAATTCACCATGACCATGATAGGAGATCAGTCGTGCCCTATTAATCTCTTAGCTACACACGAAATTTATGTTGAGGGCAATATGGCAACTATCGTTGAAACTATATTGATCAATATCTCTCAAAACCCTAGCATCGTGAAGAATGTTTTCATCAAAGCTGACTTCTCCCCCGAAGAGATTCAAATCTACACAGATCTTTTCAAAGAATTCTGCGATGTTTTTGCCTGGTCCTATGAGGAAATGCCAGGTATTGATCCAAAAATAGTTGAACATGAGATTACAACATATCCTGATGCCAAGCATGTTCGACAAAAGCTTCATCCAGTTAATCCTAAGAAAGAAGAAGCCATTAAGGTTGAGGTTGAGAAATTGCTAAAGGCAGGTTTTATCTATCCTATCCATTTGACTCAATGGGTGTCAAATCCTGTGTCGTTCAATAAAAAACAAGGCATGATTCGGGTATGTACCGATTTCCATGATTTGAACAAGGCATGTCCCAAAGATAATTTTCCAACACCATTCATCAATCAGATCATTGATGAATCTGTTGGTTGCGAAGCCTTTTCTTTCATGGATGGTTTTTCGTGATATAATCAAATACAAATCAAACTCGAAGACCAACACAAAACGACATTCATTTTTCCTTGGGGTACATTCGCATATTGTAAGATGCCTTTTGGTCTTAAAAATGTTGGAGCAACCTTTCAGCAAGCCATGTCTTTTGCTTTCCATGACCTCAAGCATATAGTCGAGGCCTATCTAGATGATTTATCATCGCTATCTCACAAGAGAACGGATCATCCCACACACCTTAGACTTATCTTCGAACGTTGTTGCTACTTTCAGATTCTCTTGAATCCAAACAAGTGCAGCTTCTGCGTAACGTCAGGACGTTTGTTAGGTTTCATCGTATCAGGGATCATGGTTGATCCTCTCAAGGTGGAGGCAATAATCCAGTTGCCCCCTCCATGCACAATCCGTCAACTTCAGAGTCTACAAGGCAAGGCAAACTTTTTACGACACTTCATCGCCAACTATGCCGAAATCACCAAGGGATTTATGCACTTACTAAAGAAAGACGTTCCTTTTTACTGGGACGATGCCGCTCAACACTCTTTTAAGGCATTAAAACATGCCCTCGGAACTGCCCCTCTGCTCCGGCCACCTAACTATAACAAAGATTTATTATTATATCTGGTTGCAGCAGAGTCAACCATTGGCACGGTTTTAGTTCAGGAAGATCACTTTTTCCCAGAATACGTGATCTATTACCTGAGCCGAGGCCTCGTAGGAATGGAACTCAATTATTCTCATATCAAAAAACTTGCGTTGGAAGCAGTTCATGTTGTTCAATGGTTTCGTCATTACATTCATTTTGCAAGACCACCGTCATTACTATCGTGAATCCATTCCAGTACATGTTGACACAACGGGTAATAGGTAGAAAAATTAGTAGATGGATAGTCATCCTCTAGGAGTTTGACTTAGACTTCATTTCAGCAAAGTCCAAAAAGTCACTGGTCTTCACAGAGCTTATTACGGAACTTCCAGTTGAGTCAGGTGATGTTGTGCCTGAAGAATCGCCTATCTGGGGAGATATGTTTTTGATCACGTCTTCTGATCCCTATTACAGAGATATACTTATCTATCTCCAGACTTTGAAGTTCCCCACTTCTGTTTCTCGTGATGAGCGTCGATGTATATGCCATCAGGCTAAGAATTATCTCATACTCGATGATACGTTGTATCAAAGAGGTGTAGACTGCATCCTACTTTGATGTCTCACTCATGAGGAGGCAGTTATCATTCTTAACAATTTCCATACTTGTGGCAGTCATTTGTCTGGGTTGGCAACAACCCAAAAGATTCTACGAGCAGGTTACTTCTAGCCGACACCTATCAAAGATTGTATCGAATCGGTCAAGAAGTGCCATCCATGTCAAATATTCTCTCAGAAGATGAGGACACATCCCGCTCCCATGCTTCCTTTCATCACCGTTGGTCCCTTCACTAAGTGGGGGATTGATTACACCACATGCAACCCCCCTTCAGCAAGGGGGCATCGCTATATCATCATAGTTGTCGACTACTTCACAAAGTGGGTTGAAGCTATGCCAACGTTTAAAGATGATGGAGAGACTACAGCTCTCTTTTTATTCAACCAGATCATAGCAAGGTTCGACGTCCCGAGGGAGATTGTCACTTACCATGGCAGTCACTTTCAGAATCAGATGATGACCAAATTAACATCAAAGATTGGGTTACGGCAAGAACATTCATCACCCTACTAACCCCAGGCCAATGGGTAGGTGGAAGTTGTAAACAAAACTCTTAAGACTATTCTATAGAGAACTATCAACTCAGTCAAGTCAAATTTCCATTTGATGTTATACTCGACATTATGGGATTACAGAACATCTGTTAAGACTACAACCATTTTCTCACCTTTTCAACTCGTTTACGGGCTGGAGGCAGTCTTGCCCATCGAATGTCAGATCCTGTCTCTAAAATTGGCAGTACAATTATTGCCAGACACTTCTCCACTCGAAGAACGGTTAGTATACCTTGAGAAGCTCAATGAACAGTGTCGTGATGCGTCCCTATCCAACGAGGCTCACAAACATAAGTTCAAGTGTCAATATGATAGGTCCATTCGTCCTCGGATTTTCTCTAAAGGCGACCTTGTCTTGGTCTATGACCAAGATAAGGACCCCCTAGGGGCAGGCAAATTCAAACCTATGTGGTTCGGGCCTTTGATCATAAAAGAGGTATTAAAAAAGGGTGCCTATCATCTGGTTGATTTCGAAGGGAATGCTTTGGCGGAGCCTAGAAATGGGCTCTACCTCAAGAAGTATTACTCATAGGGAGGTCACTGTGGGTAACTTTTTGTAACATATGTATAGTCTTTGTACTATTACTTTTTAGTTTATTTTAAGTGTTATGGACATATCATTGATGTTATCTTTCGTCATTGTGGCAGATGTCAAGTGATTCTGAGGTGTTCGTTGGGTATGCAGATGGTGCTAGTTGACACACTCAGAGGCTTGCCTCCACAGCTTGGGTAATTTTTACACCTCAAGGCCAGTTGTTATCTTTCGGAGGTTTATGAGTAGGTGACACCACAAATAATGTCGTTGAGTATAGTGCAGTTATTGAATTACTTCATGACGCTTTGTCATTGGGTATCTCTCATCTCTGGGTCTATCTCGACACTCAATTGGTTGTGTCTCAGTTAAACAGAGTATACTGGGTTCATGATCCAACTTTACACCAACGATTCCTTAGGGTATGTCTCTTAGAACGAAACTTTGATTATATTACATATTTTCATGTTCCTAGGAGATTAAACCAAGTTACAGATACTCTAGCTAATCAAATTTTAGATTGGCATCTTGCACACATATGAAAGAACATTAACATAAGCATGTAAATACATTATTTGTACACAAGATCCATAAGACACAAAAGACCAAAAAACCATATATAATATCATAAAGTAACTAGAGTACATAGAAGGATGCAAGCGCCTCAAAAATAGGACCAGTAACGAGTCACAGGGCTTATGCCCTCAAAAATATATATACAAGTAGTGCTCATGGAATGTAAAATGTCTAAATAGGTTCAGGGGCTATGGGCCCTGTTATACTGGTCCACAGCATGGGCTAAACGCCTAAACAATCGAACCCACGTCCGAGGTGCCCCCGCTACATGAGGTTGCATGGATGGAAGCAGGTCCTCAATCTCTGCCATCGGGACTGTGTGAGTGAGTGCAGTAAAGTTCCTCTCAACTTGTCTAAGTACCCTCTCAGACTCCCCAGCTGGGAGTTCTCCTGCTACTGCTGGTCCCCCGACAGCGACAGTTGTGGCCCCTAGCCGAGGACAACGCTTGTTCCTTGCATAATCGGTAGATCGCACTAGTCCCACATCTGCATGCAACAAACGTATATCCATCAAATACTCTGGCATATAAAAAAATGATGATATATAACAAAAACAACATAAAAATTACATATACAACAAAAAAAACTACAAAGGTGGAGACTTACCCATCTCCCCTCGCTCCTCACCAGGAGGTACTAGTATCTCTGGGTCTCTCGAAAAATCAATCCCATCATAGGGGTAGTCTTCTATAACCGGGATCTACCGTGACAACCATGCAAAAAACTCATCATCGAAGGACTCATTGGTCCTTCCACCACCCTGTCATGGTAGTAATACTGCACATCTACACACAGCAGGAAAAGAGGCATGATGTCCTCGTACCACTACCCAAGGACTAAAACTTGGAACTCTCTCGAAAAAGAATGAACACAAAATAGTCCCAAACCTAAATTTCCTCTGTGTCTGCTGACGACAATCTATCAATTGTCTCTTCATACACTCCAGCAGTGTAGTACTCCAGTCAAAAATTTGGTCATTCAAGCACTGGATAGCACAGTTCATCTGTGTGCGGGACGCCTGATGCAAGGTCGTTGAACCGTTAATCCGCCCAATGAGAAATAATATCACTTGCAGTGATAGGTTAGTGGTCTTTCTTATAGGCACCTGGGATCTCAAACGGTTTGTCCCAGCCTCACAATACAGGGATATCAGTTTCGCTATGTTATACGGCCTCGACAGAAACGTCCTGAAATTGACTGGTTCCCCTCTCCTTGAGAGGCAAGTCAAAAAGTAGATATCCTCGGTGATGGGCACCAATGATTTCCCCTCTAGCATGAAAGCCTCTACATCAGGGTGCTAATAGTCAACCAAGGCATTCAGTAGCCTCGGTTGCGCCCGCATAAATGGACATAAGAAGAACTTTAACAAACCACATTGCATTAACGCGGCCATGGCATTCGGATCTCCCGCAACCAACTCACCAACTTCTTCATGCTCCCTTTCCCTCCAGTGGACATACATCTTGCCAAAACAACAAGGTTCAGGAGGGTGAGTGAGTGATTTTTTATTTTTTTGTCTATAAAGGGAGGTCCATGAGTGTTGTCTAGGTGACAGTCGCATGTACACGCGAGCAGGTTTTACTCTGCCTGAGTGTAAACACGGCCTGTCCAGAGACAGCTCGCGTGGACCTAGGGACGACCTTTTAAAGGTCAATGCCCACCCAAAAAATGAAATGCAAAGCAAAAATAAAGAATTGAATAGCTAGATAGGGGAGTTTGTACTTACTTGGTCTAGACGGAAGTTCGTTTCTTCCACTGTATCTCCCGGAATCATCACTTTTATCAAGTGGGGTCTTTTGGCTCCAGAGTCAATTTCCAAATCAACAATGGTGATAATGAGCTGCCAACTTCTATTTATAGACTTTTTGGCCTCTTTTTGTCACTTTTTTGGCCTCCCTTGTCATTTTCTTTATACCGAAAACCATTTAGAGTGATTTAGGAGTTGCATCGGAGGGATTTGATCGGGTATTGGGACAGTTTTTGGGAGTTTTGAGTAATTTTCGACGGTCCATGAAAAATTTTCCGACGATCAACTTGAGCATATGGGTTAGGTTTCTACCCGTATTTTTGTATCTCGTTGTCTTTTTCCTTTGCCATAGGATCGATCCCATTAGGTTGTGACACAAAACGATCATCTCTGCTTTAGAAGTGTCGCAACTTGGTGGTATAGCTTACCTAAACATGGATGCCCTAGGTAGATCCTGGTTGCATTATGGCATTCATGTTGTCTCTAAAAGCACTGTAGGCTTGGGAGTCCTTATAGTCTTTCTTGAATATGAGTTTGAGCCTCATTTGCATGATTCTTCTTCTCTCTTGACCTCACCCTCAGGACTCCCAAAATATAACGGGTCTTCTTTTAAGCCCTTTTCATACCCTCTAAACATGAAAGGATTGTCGAGCGATCTTGTGGCCTTTCATGCTCGTTAAATTGAAATTTGAAGTCACGTCTGTCCGGTGGTAGTTTACCTCTTTTTCGGTCTGGACGGTCAACTATACGAACAAAGGTATACTCTATGGAACTTCAACTCTATATAAGAGTACTCTCAGGTATAATTTTATCCCTTTTTCGAGCCTAAGGGACTAAACTTACAAAGAAGGAACCCCCACAGAGTCCATAGTTAATCTCTTTTCAGACTCCCTAAAATTTAAAAGATCATCGAGTGACCTTATTCTTTCACACTCGTTAAACTAGTCTAGAAAAACATTCCTGACGGAGTCCATAGTTAAGTTTTTTCAGACTCCTTAAAAATGAAAAAAAAAGCCGAGTGATCTTGTCCTTGTCACACTCGTTAAAATGGTTTTGAATCAACGTCTTATCGATGCTAGTTTACCCCTTTTTCGAACCGACTAGACTATCTTCGAAAAAGGTACCCCAACGGAGTCTCCATTTATGTTTTTTCAGACTCTCTAAACATGAAAAACCACCGAGCTTACCTTCTTTGGGCTCGTTAAACTTACATTGAAGGGCGTTACCATTGTGTGTTTTGTTAACCACGTTTGCATATCTTATACGCTAGCCTTGTAACTGTTTTCTTCTGTGTTTTAACACCCTTGGCCCCCGGAGGATTTTTCCCACGTATCATTATATTAGAACATCGGTCTTGTCCTTGCACCTTGAGCTTGTATGTTTTCAATACTCACTCCTCCATTGTAACGTAACATTCCTTTATTCTTTTTCCCAAAATTATTGAAAAAGACAAAAAAATCAAATATACCCCAAAAAGAGGAAGGGAAAAGTATTTTCTTTATTGGCAGCATAATGAGTCGCCCTTGGATAAAGCACATATGTCCATTTGTTCATCAGACTATGGGATGTAGTATGACCTTAGGAAGATTTTTCTCGCTATATAGAGTTGTGTCCTCCACCGTTTGGTTATCCTTCCAAACATATGGATAGTTTGTGTTGCCTCCTGCTTCGTAGACTTATGATTAATGTCATGCTACCTGAGTCTCATCATTTTTCATGCTATTGTCCAAGGGAAGTTTTTCACCAAGCCTGAGTCGGCCCCTCTACAATTTGTCTCTTGCCCTCATACCTGGCCATCCTGAACATCCAATCAAGTCCCTGTTCGAAATCACTAAAGCTTTTAGTCTGATCATCAAGATTATCAAGTCCATGACCAATGAGTCGTTGAAGACCTCTGGGTAGTGTAGTCGTACACTCATATTACACTCCTACCTGAGTTTTGAAGATTTTGAAGTTGTTGCTCGAGCTCTGAAGATCTCATCTCCGACCATCAGGTTGTATCAGCTTCTAGAAGATAGATACTCTATATGTATATCTCTCTAATTTCAAGATGTAGCTCCGATGTGTATTGTTCTTGGCTACTCTTTATATAGTTATATGACATGGATCTACAGTGTATTTGATTGGTAGACATGATTCTATTTTATCCTGAGCATGGGTATGCCTACCTCAGTGAATACATTTGTTATTTTTCAGATGACGCATCCCAGTTCCTGATCCTTGGGCTCAATCGTTCGGCACATCAGTAAAGATTGGTAATGTATTTCGGCCATCAGATGCTCTTCTGCCCTCACACATTAGGGGGCATCTGTTATAACCCTAAATTGCACCACACATGCTTACATGGCATAAGGCCATCTCATATCCCTTCTTTTCCAAAGCACTCTTGAACAACTCTTTAAAAAACCTCTTTTATAGAGGCGCATGCATGCTACTCCATTACTGAACGCGTGTACATGCTGGCTGACCTAAAACAACCCGCGTGGACCGACAAAAGCACAAAAAAATGAAAGTTGCCAACAGAACACAAAATCTATGGGTGAGTTAACTGAAACTCCCTATCATGCATGGCCGAGGGTTCGTCCAAATACCTAGCTCCTTCTAGCCTATAAAAGAAGGGGTAGGGGTCCCATTTGGAAGGAGTAAAAATTATAGCAAAGAAACTCTACCCATTTACATATTCCCATTGTCCAAACCCTTTAGCCATCCTTGTGCCAGAAGAGAGAGAAAGCAAAGAATTTGGAGGACAGTTGAAGAGGAGCCCAGGATCAAGTTCGCGGAGCAGTGGTCGGTCTTGACTTTTTGTAAGTTGACTCATTCAAAGTAATAAAGAAAATTCTTTTCCCATCCCAATTCATGAGTTATTCATAAATTGTTAAGTACATGTTTGAATTTCTAACCCGTTAGTCTATAGGTAAGGTGCATGTGTAGTTGTTGCTTATCTTGTATGCAGGTCAGCATTGGAAAGGAGAACTGCGAACAAGTGGTCAAGTGCGACAAGGGATCGACATCAAATGCTTGGAATGAGGTAGGTTGATCTAGCCATGTTTTATTGAAAAGAAATAGGATTTAAGTCTGGGGACGAAGGTAGAGAGTAGATTTTCTCTTGGTCATATATGCATGCAAAGAATAACCCTATTTGCTAGTCTATAAGGAGATTTCCCTCACAACAACGACCCCCCTATTTGTATGATTGGCCTTTTGGGTGGCCCTGCATCTTTTGGGACTATCGTCATTGGATTTTCATGTTCTGATGTGTCCCTCTCCTTGTTCTTCCTATGCACGGACATTTTCCTTCTTCCCTGTCTACCCAATTGTATTTAGTGCGCTATCATTTTCCTGTGTCATTGGCTTAGGACCTAGCTTCTTCTTCAGAGGTATTTTCTTTGTTGTTTCTTGTCCTCCTGTTGCCTTAGTTCCTTGCATCATCGTTCTTTTGTCTCTTGCAGGTTTCTGCGATGGGCCTACTTCAATTTCCTTCTCCTTGGCTAGATATTTGGTTATTATTGGGTCTTTCTAGTCATCCTCACAGTCCTTGATCTCCCAATCTACTTCTTTTGTGTTGACGTAGTATCGAAGTTGTAACCACTCTTCATTTGGATCATTGTGATCCTGGATCCACATATTGTGTTTCATGGATTTGAACTTGGCTATCCCCTAGTAATGTATGACCACCTTCGAAGTTATCCTCCAACTACTAGCTATATTTTCTTTCATTTAATTTAGGTACCTTGAGAAGGTGATAGCATTCTCTCTTCTCCATTTAGGGCCTGAAGTGATCCCTAAGGACACATATTGTGTTGCGTGGAATTTTCCCACTCTATCATAGAAGTGCGAATAGGTAGGTTCTCACCATCGTATCAATTTTATCATCACTATCAACCATGAGTAGTGGAATTCGGTCCCCAAGTCCTACATGCATTTGCAATCGTCTAGGAATAGATTTAGTAATTAAGGAGCCCATCTTAACATGGTGTCTTTTGCACACTGCTCTATTTCAGATACGACTCCTATGGGGACCTCCTCCTTATGACATTTCTGAATGATTTTGCATGCCATTATTTTTGTTTCCATTCTAGTGGCTACGTCACTGATCCTATTAATGATTATTCCTCAAGACCCTCTTTATGTCCCGTAGGTATTCTTCATTTACTTTGTGAGTGCCTTCTCCTTTTTTTATAATCCATGTACTGCAAGGGATTCTCAACATCTGATCACAGTCCTATGATAATTTCAATTAGACCCACATTGATGGAAATAGACCTATCCATCCACAAAAAATTTCGATGGAGAACTGCGAGTAACTGCTCGACGTAGTTGTTCACATCGTTCCCCCTACCAAAGTGGGAAATATTGAGAAAAATTATTATACCTTTGTTGAACATCCCTGCTATCCATTTCTTTGGATGCAACACCAAATCCCCTAGTGGCCCTGTTCACAGGCTTTCCATGTAAACCTATTGCACAAATTCTAGGAATTTTCCAGTGTTAGACACATCATGGTCTGAGTATCATAGTTTTTCTATGCAACCCATAGATCCTGCAATGGCCTTCACTCCCTATGGAATGTGCGATAATACTATGGATACCTCGGGCTACTTGTGCATGGATCTCTGAATGGGTTATTTCCCTTTCCTCTTTGATGGCCTATTGGATGGCCCAACCTCTGTGTCCCCTTATTCCACACCAGAGTCCGACTATCTTGTTATATCCTCAATTTGTACCTCTTCTTGCTACGCGGACCCTACCATTGGTTGTGACCCTATCCACTTGAATTCTCTTCTCTCACTATTGGTGCCATTAGTTTGGTGGGATACTTTGACCTTGGGTTGTTGTTACACATTATTTTGGTCACCCTGATGATGATTGTACAAGAATGTGCTCAGGCTCTCAAAACAATCTTTTACATGAGGAAAATGACTGAGTTCTTCCCCTACAAGGCATGTTTTTAGAATGACGCCACAGGCTGACAGTGGTACACAGTGTGGAAATCATCGATTTTTGCATCCTGCTCTATGCCTGGATTGAGAGGTTTCCACAAGCTGCTATATAGGCAGATTGTGGTGATGTTTGAAGCTAAGAAAAGGAAGAAGTTCACAAAGTTTCTAGAAGGAGAATCTTCTATAATGTAATGTGGCATCCCTATGGTTGTGATCCTACTGGATTCTCTGATTTGGTGGGATCATCCACATCCTTTAAACCACTTCACCTTCTTCTATATAATGATGGGTTTCTCATGGAAAGGGTTAAGAAAGATTGAGCAAAGAATTGTTGAAACAATAGGCTGAAGATTGTGTGAAGGATCCTAATACAACTGAGGCTTGTGGCCTCCATTTTCCATCAAGATTTTTTGGACCATCTTCATACAAATTTGGAGCAAGCATATGTGTGTGTTGGAACAAAGGACCACTAAAAGGGAACTTGCGACATCAAGGCATTTTGGTTGTATCTTCCACTTTTACTCAATATGATACAGTGACATGTTTCTTTCCCATAAAATCATTAGCATTTTATTACATGATTCCTTGATCACATGTTTAGGTTTTCATTGAATCTACAATTGTTTCTTTCACTTTGGTTGGTTTGTGTCATTGCAGATCTGATCTCACAAGAGCATCGGAGCAAAGAAGGGACAACAGAGATATAAGGAAGAGATATATAAAGGTACGTCATCCATTCCTTCTTTGGTAGTAAATTCAATGATCGCAACTTAGGGAAAGCATCATGTCCTGTCTTGTTTTGTTCTAGATCTGGGTGGATCTAGGGAGATTAGTTTATTTCCACCTTCACTGATTTATCCAATAACAAAATTGGTGACTCCACTGGGGATACGACTTGATTGTGGTTTTTTGTTCGCCATTTGATTTTATCCTATCCTTTTTACTTGAATTCAGTCTCTGAGTTTGTGGGAGATCCATTCAGACTCTCTGAATTTGAAACTTCACTTAGATCCTTTACCTTCTTCTCAAAATTTCTTGGTTTACAGACACTTCCACACTGTACCCGATACATAGCCTGTGGAAACCTTAAATTTCGCGCCCTAGTTGTTTTCTTCAGTGCGAAATTCCACACCCTATCTATTTATGACCTGTGGAAACTCTTGATTTCCGCACCGTAATATGCTATTAGGCTGCAACGACGCCTGTGAAATTTTTTGAGTTGGGTCTTAGCCTCTGTTGATGCCAAGTTTTGCTTTCATCAACTGGGAGGAACTTTTATGCCAGCATTTGACTATTTTATGAATGTTTAAACTTGTTGTTGATTGGTTTTCGGAGATCAAACACCTCTCTTAATCATTTTTCCAGTTTTTGTTTTTTATTTTTATCGACAAGGGTATAATCTCTGATTTCATATCTGAGTGTTTTTTCTATTAAAAGTATTTTGATTGGATTTGAAGTTTTGGATTGATTACATGTTCTGGATTGCTTGATGATTGGAAAGTCATTTTTGATTTGCATTTGGATAAATACTTTCTTGTCATTTTTACTTTTATCTTCATTGAAAGTTTGATTTGGGTGCTTGTTGAGTGTATATATTTTCTTGGATTACTTGTCCTTTCTTTGTCATACCCCTAATCCGGTTTTAGAAAGGAAGAATTTAAAGTCACTTATTCTTTTAAGTAATCATACATAAGAAAGCTTATAGCATTCATAAGAAGAGAACATTGAGAAACTTCATTGTTTATGGTTGTTTGCAATTATGTCCATTTAAGAAAAAGAAAGTATATTTTGTAGCTCACATCATTCCAGAAATACCTTCTCCCTGTTGTAGATAGTTCATTGAACGAAAGTTTGCATCATTCATTTCTATTTTCATATTATTGGGTCAAGGTCTTACACAAAATTCATTTCATTCCCGTCTCCCTCTTGAGTAACAATAGCCTCCAAAAAACATTGTGAAATCTAAAACTCAATTAGTAACTTTTATTTTTTAAGGATCTTTTACACCAACTTAGATAGGCTAGAGCTTTGGAATAGGGTGTGAGACACACTCTCTGAAGCACAAAACACACAATATCATCTTGTGATAGGGAGTGTTCAAATCCATTTGCAACATTTTGTCCTGGGAATCCCTTCTCACACAAGGGTCAAACCTGAGATCGCATTGAGACTAGCAGAGTTACTCACCCTACTTTGTTGGTCTCGGTGAAGATATTGCGCATATTATGGGGGTCACTTGAAGGTATACCCAAAATGATGAGTGGAAGCCTCTCAAGTTGATTTTAGGCTAGATACCCTGCCTTTGCGTGTGGATTGGACTGTCGACTATTTCCCCAGGCATCACCATTGTTCTTAGTTGCCTATATTCTTAGGGTCTTACACGAGGTGACTGTGGAGGGGAAAGTATTCACAGTACCTGAAATTGACGTTGGCCAGACTCGCTTTGGATCCTTGGAGGGTATACCCATGATTATGTGTGGGAGCTTGCACCAAGGTGTAAGTCCGTTAAGCAGGTCGTCAACATAAATTTTCCACCTGCTCTATCCTATCCCCTTCTTATCTTGACTTCATGACGTTGGATTTCATCACCAACTAGTGACTTTGAAATAAGAAGGTTCTTGTTTTCTTGGTTTGATTCCTAGATTTTATTAGCGAGTGTTGTTTGTTTTCATAGTTGGCCATAGATTTTTTTCCTAATATTTTTGGTTCAGCCAACATTGACCCTCCACATCGTTCACATAGGATGCAAGGACTACCTCCAGAAGATCCGTAAGTTTCCGAACCTTTTCTCCCTAACCCACTGGAGGGCTCTCCTCAACAGAGTAAGGTCTAGGACAACGTACATCCCAAGTGTAAAGAATTGACTCTCTAGACAATTTTCAAATTGTTTTCGATTCTCTAGATGCTTTCCGCATACCTCATCGATACGAGAGACATATTCTCTAACTGAATTCCTCCGTAGAAATTATTGTTGACACTTCTGGAATACCAACCGGATCTCTTACTGGCCCAGAAAACGAGGATCCCTTTTGGACCACTAACATATTTTGAACCCCGACTACAATGCGGGACCTTTACGGCTTGAGGGCAGGTGTTGATATACCTATCATCTCTAAAATACCTGAGACATATGCTACCTATACGATACCTCTAGATCACTTTAATAGTATGACTTGTTATCTTTTCATGGGTTCAGACACATAATTTGTTGGTCCTAACTCAACCATTCCTCTTCAGATGACCCATTCTACAATGGTCCCACATGCTATGACTATTCCTAGGAATACGGTGGTTACCCAAGCTCCCATAAGTACACCACTGAAGATAAAAAAAGAACAAGATTTGGTGGGCGTAGCCCCAGGGTGGGGGTGAACCACGTAAACACTGTGCTATCTTGCTTTGTGCTTGTCTGGAAGTGTTTATATCTTCTTTTTCTAAGTGCTTAGAGATGATTAGATAGATACGCTTGTGCTTAGTGCTTATGATGTATAAGAATGTAAGATCTAATCTATATGGATGTGTTGAGTGCTTGATCTACTAGATCTAACCTATCTATTGATGCTAAGTGCTTAAATGTGTTATATCAGTGTGAATGCTACAAAGCCCTATTTTATCAGTGAAGTGATTATTGATTGTATATTGAGGAACTGATGGTGCTAAGTGATTTATTAAGTATTATAATCATAGATCTTTGTCCCATCTAAGGTTGCAGACACATGAGTCTTGAAACCACCCCTATTTCTAACTCAGGTGAGACTTCATCTGCTTCACAGGTGTTGCCGAAAGGGCCGGTAGTTAGGGATTTGTTGGTGCGTTGTTGTAGCGTTGAACCCTGGTTCTTCCCCTGTGCCAACAAATGGTGAAGCTCACCTTCGACAATCTCAATAAGAAACAATGCAAGCTACCTAGGCTTTGGCACAGGTACAGGGAGAACTTGTTGAACAACGCAGTACTACAGAATGGGAAAAGCTTGATCTGCAAGCGAAGTGGGATGAAGAAAAAGCACAATTGCAACAAAGCAAGGAACCGTTGCTCGTAGAGAAAATCGAAGTAAAGGAAATGGTTCACAGATAACTTCGCTCTGTGACCATCGTAGAAGTAAAGACCGAAGAGCGAGTTCAAGAGAAGGTGGCACAACTCGAAGAAGTAATCTAGCAGCTCCACCAACGCATAGCAAACTTGGAGCTCTTCACTGTGCCCAATACCCCTCAATATGTAAGAGACCAAAGGGAGGAAACTTCCCACAGCGTAGTTGACAAAATAAAAGCTCTTTCCTTGGAGTGAAAGCAGTTGAGTAACCACAGTGCCCAAACATATGAGAACCTCACTGAAAATCCATAGTTACATGCATTAGAGTCATAGCTCAAGGAAGCAAAGTAGCATACAGACACACTATAGGCGCAGTTGAAGGCCTTATCGGCCATGGAAAGAATGAAGTGGTCTCAAGAGAAACGCACAGCCCAACAACAGATCCATACAATTCAAAGCAGAGTGATGGAAGTTACTCAATGGCTTCAACCAGTGCAAGATAAGTCGTTCCAATTATTCACAGAGGTTGAAAGCCGAGGAGCAGAGCTAGAACAGGTTGTCATTGCATCAGAACAATGCTTAGAAGGGCCCATGAACCACGCAATGAACCAGGACTTCATCGATCAAGAGGTCTTCGCACAGCAGTAGGTCGAAGTAGCTCGAGGACTTCGAAGAAGAACTGGTCAGATCAGAGTGACTCGGGACGAGTCACAGGTGAGTGTTGGGAGCCTGTTGGCCCTTGACCAAGTTTTGGGAGATTCTTGGTTATAGTGACCTATTTTGGGACTTTGACATCCTGTCGAAGGAGGAATGCAAGATGAAGCATATATTAAGGGATCACGACCCACTTTTGGGTCCTTTTTGGGTTTTGGGGAGTATGTAACGAGAATGGGATGTCGTCCCATGGGTTTACCCATGTTTAGGCCTATTCTATATGTATAAATAGAAGGCTAGGCAATGTAAGAAGTAGTTGAATAGGCATCTATGTGATGTACGCTAAGTGCAAGAAGGGTTTTGTACGTACTTTGTGCATGAATGTGAGAGACTTGCAGAGCTAAGTGCAAGTGGTTGTAACAGATGGTGGAAGGCTTTGTGCTATAAAGCAAGGAAGAAGGATATAGCGAGCTGCACAGATCTTCTGTCCCATGCGGAGTAGGGTTTTGATGGCTCTGTGCTTGTAACCGATTGACTGAAGATAAAAAAGAAGACGAGTTGGTGGACGTAGCCCCATAGTGGGGGTGAACCACGTAAACACTGTGTTGTCTTGCTTTGTGCTTGTCTGGATGTGTTTATATATTCTTTTGCTAAGATCTTAGAGATGATTAGATAGATATGCTTATGCTTAGTGCTTATGATGTATAAGAATGTTAGATCTGATCTATATGGATGTGATGAGTGCTTGATATGCTATATCTGACCTATCTATTGATGCTAAGTTCTTAAATGCATTATATCAGTTTGAATGTTGGGAAGCCCTATTTTATCAGCGAAGTGATTATTGATTGTATATTGAGGAACTGACAGTGCTAAGTGATTTATTAAGTATTATAATAACAGATATGTGTCCCAGCTAAGGTTGTAGACACCTGAGTCTTGCAACCACCCCTACTTCTACATTGGGTGAGACTTCATCTGCTTCGTAGGTGTTGCCGAAAGGGCCGGTAGTTAGGGATTTGTTGGTGCACTACTGTACCATTGATCCCTGGGTCTACCCCTGTGACAACAGACTTTAATACCCTAGACATGGATTTCCTCACACATTACCAACTACCCATATGTTATGAAACAGGAACTGATATTTTTATTTCCTTCAAGAAAAATTCGGCCACTCATATCTCCGATCACATCCATGAGTGGAGAAGAAGACGACGTTTGATAAAGCTCGATATTCACGATCCGTTATTGGTGTAATGGTTCACAAAATCATTCGTGAATAAAATCTCTCATGACATTTCCATGGGTGGAGTTGTCACCGAAGAATAGGCGATCAGTCACGCTCAGTACCTCGATCTCATTTATTCACAAACGAGTACTCTTTACTACTTGCTCCCTGATGCACCTCATCCTTCTACCACTGCTACCTTGACTACCCCAGCTGCTTCTCATGTGGCTGATGGTGTGAGTGGCACTTTCCATGCTCAACCTCAATCTATGCAAGCCTATACCACCAATCCCAAATCCATTGCTTCTAATGTTCAAAATGATTCGACTCCTACTCCTTCCACCGACAAAACCTCTAAAGTTAACTCCGTTCAATCTACCCCTGCCAGAAAAAATAAATCTAAAAAAGGGAAGAGTAAGAATAAGGAGGATAAAATTAACCTCCAATCTAAGAAAGCCAAAATGCAACCTACTAATGATAAGGATAAGTGCAAACCACGATACCCTTGCCTTATCTGTGGTGATGATCACTACATGAAAGATTGTCCAAGACAGGATGAGGTTACTAACTTCCTTCAAGGGACTGTAAAACCTCCCACACCTGCCATTTTGTCCCAACCTTTCCCTTCTCAATAGTAGGCCAAATTGGCCATTCACGACCAAGCCTCTCCCTCCACTACTTCCTATGTACTTATGTGTACTGGTGATTCAAAAAAGAATGACGTTACACTTACCACTCGGGCTAAAGATTACACCTCCTCAAAGGAGAAAGTTGACGATATACCACCTTTGTTGGTTCAATAGCCTCCTTCAACTTCACCTCCCAACAATCCTCTTCATCTCGAACGACCGAGTCTCGATACAATTCTCCTCCCTCCCCCAAAAGGGAGTTGTTTGAAATTCTTCCTTCAATCCTCATGCATGCGCTACTCAAAACTACATTATTGTAGAAGATCTGGCACAAGCACCCTCTGTGATGTCAGCTCTCGAAGTCCTTCAAAGTTGTCCCGCTCAACGGAAGGCATTGTTAAAGTCTATTGGTGGAATTGATCCTACGTATATGAATTTGATAATTTTTGACCTGGAAGATCACATTCCAAGGATACCCCCTCAACTAGCATTTCAAATACAAGTTTTCGTCGAGAACAAGAATATATGTAGAACTATTATTGATGAGGGTGCCTCGACATGCATAATGTCTATTTCCTGTTGGAAATCCATTGGCTCTCCTCCCTTAACTGAATCACACAACACACTTAAGGCCTTCAATGGCTCTGACTTTAAACCCTACGGTGTACTTCCCTCGTTCTCTATTACATTAGAAGGCAAATCAGTCAATGTTGAAGTTGAGGTCTTCGATGCACCTCTCGATTACAACCTCTTACTTGGTCGTAGCTTGATTGATTCCATGTGTGCAGTTGTATCTACTCTTTTCTATGTCATACGTTTTCCACACCAGGGAAAAGTTGTTACAGTAGATAAACTGCCCTTTTTTAACTCTAATGCTCGTACTAGCAATGTACCCTTCATTTCAAAGACAGCCCCTGGGTATGAGAATGTCGGTGTGGGTCTATTAAAAGACTCAACTTTGATGGGTACTTTTCCCATCCCACCACTTGATTTTCCACCTCCTTTGGTCACCTCGATCAACATGATTTCCACCTCTGTTCATGAAACCCCCGCATCTTCTAACCCATGGATAGTACCCAAACCTGGTGATTATCTTCGCTATGGAGACTAGATTCATTTAAGTCTGGTTGAATCCACTTATCAAGCCATTCAATCGGCAAACCATTCTACTCCCTCTCTTGGTGATTCATCTCCTAATCCATTCCACATTATTTTTCCTATAGACGAGATGATCATGTAGGTTATGTCCATGGAAGACACCCCATGGGACGATGGGAATCATCATTCCATCCTCTTCCTGGAACATCACACCTTAGAGAGTTACCAACGGATCACACTCTGTCAACCGTTGTTTTCGTTTCTTTTGTTCCTGATTTCACACACGATGTGCTATATAAAAGGAACTTGAGTAATATCTCACCCACCATCCCCCTCGACATATCCATTAAACCTGGAGTTGTCAAAAATGTTCACATCGGAGCTTCATGTTCCACCTATGAGGTTTTCATTTATAAGTCCCTCTTTCAAGAGTTTCATGACATATTCGCATGGAGCTATGAAGATGTGCTGGGGATTGACCTCGATATTATTGTACATGAAATTAAGACTTACCCGGGTGCTAAACCCGTCTGGCACAGACTTCGCCCAGTCCACCCTTGTAAAGCAACTACTATCAAGCTTGAGGTCGAGAAACTTCTTAAAGTTGGCTTTATTTATCCCATGGATTTAGCTTATTGGGTATCCAATCTAGTTCTAGTTAACAAGAAACAAGGTACGATCCGTGTCTGCATTGATTATAGGGATATCAACAAAGCTTGTCCTAAGGACAACTTTCCAACCCCCTTCATTGACCAGATCATCAACGATTGTGCCAGTAGTGAAATATTCTCTTTACTGGACATTTTCTTTGGATATAATCAAATCAACATATTTCCCGCAGATCAACACAAAACCTCTTTCATTTGTCCTTAGGGCACCTTTGCCTATCGGAAACTACCCTTCGGTTTAAAGAACGCTAGTGTGACATTTCAACATGCCATGTCTTATGATTTTCATGATATCAAGCACATTGTACAACCATATATAGATGACCTTTTGTTGCATTCCATGCATCATAGTGAGCATCCGGCACACCTTCGAGCCATTTTGATTCATTGTCAGTTCTATCGTATACGCTTAAACCCACACAAATGTGTTTTCTGTGTGGAGTTTGACCAATGTCTGGGATTTATTGTATCACATCAGGGGATCAGGGTAGATCCTTTGAAGGTCGAGGTGATCCTTAATCTCCCTCCTCCTTCCTCACTCCACCAGCTTCAAAGTTTGGAAGGGAAGGCAAACTTTTTACGTCGTTTCATCCCAAACTACACTGAATTAATGCTTGGATTTACTCGATTGCTGAAGAAAGGTTCTGAGTTCGTATGCGATACCACTGCCAACAAAGCCTTTGAATCTTTGAAACTGACTTTAACCTGTACCCCACTACTTTTCCTAGCCGATTATAGTCGATATTATTTCCTTTATCTTGCTTCTTCGAACTCTACCATTGCCATGGTTCTAGTCCAAGAAGATGATTCACACGACGAGCATGTCATTTATTATTTGAGTCGGAGACTCATGACTACCAAAGCCAAATACTTACATGTTGAAAAGTTGGCCTTGGAAGATGTTCAATATGTCCAACGTTTCCATCACTATATCCTATTATGCAAGACCACTGCAATTTTTTATTGCAACCCTATGCAACATATTCTTACACACCAATTTCTATGGGGGAAAATACTCCAAATGGATAGTGCTTCTCCAGGAGTTTGACTTAGAGTTTGAATGTGCTAAGTCTAAGAAATCCTTGGTGTGTGTCGAACTGATATGTGACCTTCCCTGCACTGAGACAAAAAATGTAGCAGAGGATTCTTTACCTGATGAATCCCTTTTTTTGATTAGTTCCGATGACTTTTGGTATGGAGATACCATTATTTATCTCCAGACTCAGACTTTCTAGCCCAATCTATCTAGCACTGACCATCGTCATATACGTTACCAGACTCATCAGTATATTATCCTCGGTGACACTCTTTATCGTCGTGGGGTTGACTCGGTTTTTTGAGGATGTCTCACCTATGATGAGGCTGAGAAAGCTTTGAATGACTATCATTCTGGAACATGTGGTGGTCACATGTCTGGGTATGCTACTGTCAAAAAGATTTTACGAGCAGGGTATTTTTGGCCTTCTTTATTCAAAGACTGTATTATTTCCATCCAAAAATGCCATGTTTGTAAAGCATACAACAACAAGATACGATCTCATCCTACTTCTTTACACCCTATAGTTTCCGTTGGACCTTTCGTAAAATGGGGCATTGATTTCATGACATGTAACCGTCACTCGGCCGGGGGGCATGGATACATCATCGTAGTCGTGGATTATTTCACGAAATGGGCCAAGGAGATGCCTACATTCGATAATACTAGAAAAAATGCAGCCCTATTCATATTCAATCATATCATGACATGATTCGGAATCCCACAAGCTATCTTCACCGATCATGGTATCCATTTTCAAAATTTCATGATGTCCGAGCTTACTGAAAAGTTGGTTCTTAGACATGAAAAATCAACCCCTACTATCCAAAGGCCAATGGCCAAGTTGAAACGATAAACAAGGTTCTTATCACTATGCTTTGATGGATAATAGGAATTCATAACACAAGTTAGCACACTATGTTGTTTTCAGCATTATGGGCCTATTGGACATCCATGAAGTCTTCTATGGGATTTACACATTTTCAATTGGTGTATGGTATCGAATTTTTCCTACCGATTGAATGTGAGATACCATCGTTGAAGCTAGCCGTTGAACTTCTCCCCAACCCCTCTACCGAGGAATAATGCCTATTGTATCTGATGTGATTAGATGAAACTCATCGTGATGCCACCCTAGTTATTGAAACCCAAAAGAAACACATAAAATCCCAATACGACAATCATGTCAAGACGCGTGTTTTCTCCGAAGGTGATCTAGTTCTCCTCTATGAGAAAGATCATGATTTACTAGGGGCCAAAAAATTTGAGGCTATGTGGCATGACCCTTATATCTTCAAACGAGATTTGGAGAAGGGAGCTTACGAGTTAGTGGATTATGATGGCATTCCTTTGAGTGAACCTAGAAATGGGATTTACTTGAAGAAGTACTATCCTTAGATCGTATTTGCATGATTGCTTGTGTTTTTACTGTATCATACTCTTGTGTGCTACTTTTGTGTTCTTTTCGTTATTTGGTTTCGACCCCCAACTGCTTACCTTGTGTTGTGCTTGGTTTCCAGATGTCGGCATCTTCGCTATCCTATATTGGCTTCATCGATGGTGCTAGTTGTAGTACTCACAACCTAGCTTATACTGCTTGGGAAATCTACGCACCCACGAATGAACTTATCAGTCTACAAGGTGTTTGTCTCGGTCATGCAACCAATAATATCGTAGAATATAGCACAGTCATCGAATTGTTGACCAATGCTATTTCACTTGCGATTCGGAAACTCATTGTACGACTTGATTCACAACTAGTAGTGCTACAATTAAGTAACATATATACTATCTGAAGCCCTACTTTGTTACGAGTGTATTTACGAATTCACCTCTTGGAACGTTATTTTGATTATATTGAGTATCAACACATTCCTATATGTCTAAATATGTTAATCGATTCATTAGCTAATTATGTGTTAGATAGACATTTGAGACCTTTATAAATCCAATCACACATCACATGTTGTATATAAAGAAAAGTAAGCCGGTAGAAGCCTCATGTATATATATAATGATAAAAATGTTTTACAAAAATGTGTTTTCCATCCAAAGACCAAAATATGAAAACATGAAGCCCATGGCTTTTGCAAAATAACATCATGGATGTTTCTCATAGTAGCATGCTACTTCCCATGTTACCCTATGAAGTAGTTGGCTAAGTGAACCATACACGCCTACAGTGTGGCGTTGATAACGCCTCAGAATCTTATCGATAGAGACGTATGGGATGTCTGTTGTCAAACCCTCTAGATTGCATCATAATCGCCAACATCCCATCATGCTACTACAACTGCTTCCCCTCGTCTCTGAATGGGGGATGTACTCGGAGGACGGTGTGGCCCTACAACTACATGGTGAATTTTTTTTGATTAGTCATTGGATAGAGAGCATAGAAAAACATCTTATATTCTAAAAATTCACAAAAACACCATAAAAAAAATGTTTTTCTTACCTGGGTCCCCCCACTGAAAACCCTCAGGTAGAACCAAATCGGGGTCACCTCGAAAGTCCAAACTGACATATACGTAATCATCTATCATCAATATTTGAGGCCTCAACCAGTCAAAGAATGCATTGTTGTAATTGATAATGGAGCCCGCTACATGCAGAGCCATGAGATCGCACCACCTTTTCATCCTTAGATATCGTGGCATTGGTATACCCCACTCTACCTATAGGCATAAATGAGGTACTATTTCTAGAAATAAAGACACCAAAATAGATCCATACCGAATTTCTTCAAGTCCCCACTTTTTCTTTTGGTTAGTTGTGTCTTCATACTGCGAAGAAGACCATCACACCAATTGAACACATGAGGTTCCATGCATTCCACGACATACTGAAAATAACTTTGGAGGGCCATATGTGGAGATGCACTTCCCTCCATCTGTGCAATGGTAAAAATAATGGTCCAGAGAGTTAAATCCCGAACACCTTTGATGGCTACCTTACCTTTGCATCTCTCGGCCTCAAGTTCACAGTATCGATGAATGTATTTGCTCATTGGTATGCCACCACCTCGACCTCCTATTAAGGTCACATGTGCTCCACAATGGGATAACCCCGTCAAGAAATAAATGTCTTCAATATCTAAGGAAATAATGTGGACACCCACACGAAAGACCTGTTGTTCTACATCCCACATGTGGACCAGGGATTCTAGTAACCTTAGTTGGGCTCTCATGCCCTAGATTTTAAATTTTTATAACAATCCGCACTGTCAAAGTCATTGACAGTGCCTGGATCATTCAAGGCCATGAATTCATCATCCTAGTTTTCTCGTTCTCTCCACTCCAACATTTTGGCAATCAAATACCTTCATGGATATGAGAAAAGGAAGTTAGCATCTTCAATCATTGCTTTTGAAATTCGTTTTTGGTCAAACGCATGCATAAATTTTTGGGTTTTTAGTCGTCGCAGATGAAGTTTTAGTATAGTGTGGGGTTTCCGTAGGTGAGCCATAAGGAACCTCTGGAAATTGTTGATTTCCGCAGGTCCCGATACTAGTCACCTGTGACGGCCCCAGCGCATGCCTACCGACCCAAAAACTAATCCAAAAACTACCTTTTAACCAAAATAAATGAATTTTGATCCATAGAAAAAGGAGAGGATGACGAGATTACCGCGTTGATGGAGGTCGTTTTCTGAATGGTCACCTATGCTTCTCACAATAAACAGCCGAAATATGAGGTAAAAATAGGATTTCTAGACAAGTTTTGAATGAAATGTAAATGAAATAGCAATAAGATGTTTTACCCCTATTTATTTCACTTTTTTATTTTTATAATAATATTTTATATTATTTTAATGCATTTT
>ML832839.1:64432-75096 GCA_009831015.1 Picea engelmannii
AAGGCCGTTATGAGTTCCTTGTGATGCCTTTTGGTCTTAGCAATACACCATCCACTTTTTAGAGCCTCGTGAACAAAAAAATTCAACCCTTTCTGCATCATTTTTTCCTTGTCTTCTTTGATGATATATTTATATACAATAATACTTGGAGACACATGTTGATTAGGCCATACAAATCCTCTCTAATCGCGAACTACTCGTCAAATGTTCCAAATGTACTTTTGGCACATCAAAAGTGGAATATTTGGGTCAGATTGTTAGTCAGGATGGAGTTCATGTGATCTTGATAAAATCAAGGCAATGAAACACTGGCCACACCCAAAGACTATCAAAATTTTGTGTATATTCCTTAGCCCCATTGGTTACTACATGAATTTGGTGCAAAACTATGGTAAAATTGCAATCCCCTCACCACTTTTCTCAATGAAAAATCCTTTGGCTATAATGATGTTACATAAAAATCCTTTTAGGCTTGAAAATAAGTTGTGTGTACTACTCATGTCCTAGCCATGTTGGAATTTAATAAGACTTTCATTTTGGAATGTGATGCATCAAGAAAATGCATTGGAGCCATGTTAATGGAAGAGGGACATCCATGTGCATTAAATAGTTGTAAACAATTGTGTGATAAAAAATTGGGCAAATAAACCTATTGTTACATGATTTTTCTCTCGTGACCTTGGGTTATGTCACAGCGGAGCGAGACCATATGTAAAAGATAGACCCTACCCTCACACACAACAATTCTATAAGAAACTAACTACTTTGAGGAGAGAAAGAGAGAAGGAGAGACTCCACACCTTGTATCCTACATCTGATGTTGATCCTCACTTTCCACCTTTGATTTTGATCTTGATCTCCACTGGTATCAACCTACAAAAGAAGACCAAGTCTATGTTGCAACAAAGTAGTTATGAATTCAAAGCATACATATAATGTGCAAAAATTGAAGTATATGAAGCAAACTAACATATATCAACAAATTGAATCAATTTACACATGTATGGAGGGAAAGAGAACTATTTTATTGAAAATCATGAAAGTGGGTAGTTACAACCTGACTCTCACATTGCCTCGAAGCCAACCGCCCAGGTTCCTCCACTGATCCTTCAAGAATCAACTCAACATGATGGCTCTTCCTCAGATGAATCAGAAGGGATAGGAACAAACCCTACAACCACATATGGGAAAGGAAGGAATGTTAGAAAACAAGTTCCAAATCAAGGGGATGCTACTCATAGGATCAAGGAAAGTAAGAAAGCTTGCAAAATCATCAGCATAATCTTGCACCTAGGTTGTCCCCCTCATCCATGCCCTCAAAAGTGCCTTTATACCATCCTCAAGGGGTTGAGGTGGATGTATTTTGTTGTGTACGGGACAAGGTAAGTTTGGGAATGAGCCCAACCGAAAACTCCACCCAGAAATGTGGAATATTTTTTTTTTTCATAATTTTTTAGGGCATCCGCTAGTTGCAAACTAGCAAGGCATAGACATCCGTTGTTTGCACACAGGTGGCCCACAGATGGCAACAAAAATGATGTTTTTTAGATGAGTTTGATGAAGGAGGATGTGATTTAAGCTTGCAAGCTAGGGAAAAGGGCTAGGCCATCAGATAAATGCAATTTATGTGGCAAATTGTGGTACAACACCTATGAAAAGAAAATTATGGTTATTCTTCATGCAATTGATACATGGTTCCCTTCCTTGATAGGGCATCATTTCAAGATTAACATAGACCATTGTAGTTTGAAATACTCCTTGGAACAAAGTTTGTTTTTACCAAAGCAACAAAAGTGGGTCATGAAAATGTTAGGCTATAATTATGAGAGCATCTACAAGAAAAGTGAGAACATAGTAGTCGATGCTTTATCTAGGAAGTATGAGGATGAAGTCTCTGTATTTGCTTTATTTTTACTAGGGCTCGATTAAATAGAGGATGTATGTCAGGAATGGTTGGTTAATGTAATATCATTCAAATTCTCTAATAGCTCCCAAAAGACCCACATACACATAAGGGCTCCACTTAGAAGAATGATGCATTGTGATATAAAGGGTATATATTGTTGGTCTAGATCTCAATGTTAAAATTGTGAGTGTTAACTGATTAATTCCTCTCTCACAGTGGGTCATTTAGGGTTTTGAAAAACATATGAATAGATTAAGCATTCGTTCTTTTGGGACAACATGAAGAACGACATCTACACCTTTGTGGTAGAATGTGGCAGATGCCAAAGGAACAATGGTGAAACACCTTGCAGTGTTTATCGATTCCTACCATAGTTTGCACTGACATTTCCATGGATTCACTATGGGGCTACCTAAAGCATGAAAAAAATCAAATATCCTGGAAGTTGTTGATTGCCTTTCCAAATATGCTCACTTTTGTGCCTTACAACACCCCTTCGAGGCCTCAATAGTTCCACAAGTCTTCATGGACAATGTTTTTAAACTACCTTATACATTTGTGTTGGATCATGATCCTACATTTACCCACAATTTTTGGTAGGAATTATTTAAACTACAAGGTACCCAATTGAAAATGAGCACAACATATCATCCCCAAACAGATGGTCAAACAGAAGTGGTTAATAAGCCTCTGGAAATCTATTTGAGATGTTTTTCCTTAGAAAGGTAGGCATAGTGGGTTCAATTGCTACCCCTTGTTGAATGGTGGTACAAAACCACCTATCATGGTGCCACAAAAATGTCACCATGTGAGGTAGTCTATGTACAAAAACCCCCATTAGTAGTCTTGTACTTTCTAGGCACATTCAAGGTTCAAGGGGTGGACAAAACCTTGAATGTTTGCATTGACATTTTCCATACAATCAAGGAAAAATTGGTATTGGCTCAAAACAAAATGAAGCAATAGGCCAATCAACATCGATTTGTGCATCAATTTGAAGAAGGGGATTAGGTGTTCCTTCATCTCCAACCTTATAAGTAGACATCACTCAAGGAGAAAAGCCACTAGAAGTTCACAGCTAAGTTTTATGGACCCTTTCCAATACTCAAACATATTGGACATGTTGCTAACAAGTTGGCTCTCACAACCCACTCTAAGATCCGCCCATTGTTTCATGTGTCATGCTTGAAGAAAGTTGTAGGGTTGAATTGCCAAATTAAAGCCATCTTTCCATAACTAAATGAAGAAGGATCCATTTGGTTGTAACAAAGGTTATTTTAAAGAAAAGAGAGTGATGTCTACACTAGTGCATTATCCAGGACATTTTGATCCATTGGAAGGATACAAAACTCGAAGATGCCATATAGGAACTATCTGAGATCCTACAACAATTTCCACATCTCCAAACTTGACGATGATATTGTTTTTGAAGGGAGAGGGCATGTTAGAGTTATGCCCTAAGTCCTCTAATTAAGAGAATAGGTTGTTACTTAATGTATATTGGTCCTCTTTATTAAATAAGGTTCATTACATAGTTATAAAGTGTGTAATCAATAGTGTAAGTTGGACTCATTAAAAAAGGTCAACTCAATAATTGATGTAGCCTCATTAATGAATATCCACTCTCAGATTAGGGTTTGGGATAGATAAAAATTTATAATAATAAAGAAATGATTAATATTATATTGAAGCTTAGCTGAATTTGAGGTTGTCCCTCACATAAACAAGTGAACATTGCTTCTCATTCAAAATATTAATAAAACTTTACTTATTGTTGCTTCAAAATATTAATAAAACTTTACTTGTTTACTTATTGTTGCTGCTTCAATACTCTGACTTTGTTTTATTTGCTTTTTGTAGTTACATTTGACAATATTGCTTTGAGTTTTATGTTTCAGCTATTATAGTACACCACAAATAGGCTTAGAAAGGAATGCCCATATGCAATCCATGCTCTGCCACATAATTTAACTTATTTGACAATTAGCTCACAGAATTTACACTTCAGGTCACGGTTATTCTTAAGCAACGTTGGGATCATCTCTCCATACCAATTTCAAAGAGAAAAGAGATTTATGCTAATACTCTCTTCCACTTTTAATAGATTGAACAGCAACAGTCACTCAAGTGTGTCAGCTGTGTCAGATATTCGCAAAAATTTTCACTGTTTAGCAGATACGGACACACATCAGTTACATTGCCCCAACTCATATGAATATACAAATGACCAAATTAGGTCAATTACACTCAAAAGTACATACAAGGACAATGCGTGGTTAATCGCAGCCCAAGGCATCTTCTCATAAGGAGAATTACAAGGCAAGTTACAGAGCTAAGTTTGACACTCTGAATTTCTATACCATCCATACTTATGGACGGTTGTATACTTTATAACGGTTTAAAAATTGTAAAGACAAAGACCCTGTTGAATAGCAGACATGTTTACATTTATTTTCATCCTTGTTTGCCAAAGTGAAAGAATATACTATACCAGTAAAAGGCGAGCACCTGCATCAATTGGTGGCAGATGCTTCACAAAGAAAAAATCAGAAAGTTTCCATAAAAATTGGAGGAAATAATGGAGAAGTAAACCAAAAACTCCAAATGCTAGCGCACTGTAGTGACTGAATTTTCAGTCTCGTATGAGAGAATCGTTTGATAAGTTCTTGAAGGCTCCCAACTGTGAATTATTCTGAGAAGAGATCTCGCTTTCTTTTTGGTTCTAGGAGTACCAAATGTAAGAAGATTATACAGAGAAGGCATTAACGATGGCAATCCGAACAAGTTATTTACAATTTTGTCGCTTCCACTGCGACACAGTGATAACAAAACAGCAACACAATTCTCCTTGCATTTAGGTGAAGTAGAACCCAATCTTAGAAGGCTGACAATTAGAGGGATTGCAGAGGTTTCACTAATTGCAAGTAATCCCTCTAGTTGATTGGCAAGAACAGCAAGAACAGAAACTGCTTTGTCTGTAAGACCCGGTGTGTCATCTGTCAAAACATTGACTAACAGAGGAACTGCCCCGGCTGATATTACCTGTGAAGCATTTCCATAAAAAACTGAAAGATTAAACAAGGCATTAGCTGCATCCCTTTTGCCTCTGACAGCTCCGTCTCGAAGAAGATTTACCAAGGCTGGAATGGCTTCTGGCGTCTCTCCAATTAATTTATTATATTCATCAACAGAGGAAAGGCTGAAGAGCGTTGCAGCGGCATTCTCCCTAGCTTCCATACTGCAACCATTTCTGAGAACATTGATGATTGGCTGTAACGCATCAGATTGCATTATTTTAGCTTTGTTCCTCTCATAAATAGACAAATTTAAGAGTGCAGTTACAGCATTTTCCTGAGCTTTGGGATCCTGTGAAGATAGCAGCGATACAAGCAAAGGTATGGCTCCTGCCTCTGCAATGCAAGCTCTATTGTCCATGCTGCATTTAGCAAGTAGTCGGAGTTCATAAGCAACCTGTTTTTTCGCTTCAGAAGGTCCTGTAGAAAGTTTTTCTACAAGGAACGCTGCAGTCATCTTTGCAGCTTCTAAAGCTGCTTTGGTACTCACGATGCTTTCCATTGAAGAACGTTTCTTCTTGTTTTCTGGTTTTTCAATGGGGATGTTATGCGCATCACAATACTGAATAATAAGGCTGCGGAGAGCATGATTTGGAATAAGATTTGTGTGCAAAAGCTTCTGCCCATTCTTTGGACAAGTAGAGTGTCCTGTCTCGATCCATCTGGTAATGGATGCTAGCTCATACGTTTGCCCAGTAGAAACAATGACTGGTTCTCTCATCAAATCAAGTGAGATCGGACATCTGAAATCATCTGGAATAACAGGAACATCCTTGGACTCTGTTCTGGAAATTCTATGTTCACTGGATGGTTGTAATTGTGCATCAAATTCTATCTCTGTAACGCCAAATAGAACACACTTGCAATAGCACATGAAACCAATCAAGCTTTTAATAATTGAAACATTTTGATCTGCACCTAGCTTATTTTGATTTTTCATCTCTTCCTCCAACAACTCTATCTCTTTTCGACAACCCGTTGCATTTTTCAGATGCAAATCGTCAAAAATCTTTCTGAGTTTAGATTCCTTTGGGGTGACCTCCTTCTCGAAATCATCAAGGACAGTAAGCACATCTCTGCGGAGCTGTTCTTCAGAAATATCAATGAAAAGCTTAGCTCTTCTGGCCTGACTGTGAACCAACTCAATTTGCTCCTTAACCTCGTCTGAGACATCCAACAATGTCAAGGAAAGTACATCCAATGCAATAGCCATTTCATGCGTTAGAAAATAAAATTTATTTGATATTTCATCGGTTTGCATGACTAACCAAACACAACTTACATCGCCGCTACAGTCCTCCAGTAAATATTTTGTCTTCTGCAAAATAACATATAGATCTCTGAGGCAAAACAATGCAGAGGGAGGCAATGGAACCCCCACATCTCTGACTTCTTCAAAAAGTATAGACAAAACCTTAATTTTTCGGGTAATGCACATTGCATTTCTACTTTGGCATCCTCTAGGCTTCTCACAACGTATTATTTGTTCGGCAAGAGAAAGAAGAGCTTGCAATAAAGATACAGCAGAAATGTCCACCGCAGGTACAAATACAGGACCTCTTGAAGCCCGCTTTTTCTTAAACATCCAATTATTAGCTGGGAAAGCCATCTATTTCTCCACTAAAAACCACAATCTAACCCTGAATAGATAGAAATTAAGTCCAATATATAACAATTTCCCCTGAGTTTTCCTAAATTCACAAATATCTTGGATTCTATGCTTTTGAACCTCCAACTGTACAATTTATCCTAAATCATCAATATTTACAAAATTTATCTTGGACTCCTGCTATTTGTACAATTTTACCCTGTAAGTTAGACTGTATTGGCTCAATTTAGCCTCAAATGATGATATTTTGTCTAAAATTGCAGCAATGTTCTCTAGAGGCAAGATTACAAGAACTTAACCTGAACTGTGCAGTTTTACACTCATTGCGACAATGCAACCTGAAATTATGCAATTTAAACTGAAGTTAGCCAATTTAAACTGAAATCGTTACAGTTAGATCTTTATTTCTGCTATTTAACACCTAAACTAAACAGTTTAACTTGAAATCTAACTCACTAATAGCTCTAATAGTTTGCACAGACTATTCTCTAGTTCTTTGGATCTCCTCTCTTCCACCGTAAACACACACATATATAATACAAAAAATTACTCCAATATATACGGCGTCAGCCTTTAAATCTTTTCTCCTTTCAACCTTAGGATTTCATGAAGAACACTGCCATATCGGCAATATTTACAGCCTTCAAATATTTTTCTTCTTTCAGCCTAAGGTTTTTAATTGAACATTGAAATATTTTCCGGACGAGAACGAGAATATCGGATCTTTCTGCTTAATCTTTCGTCCAAACACACAGCAAACCAAAATAAAAATAAAAAAACGCAGAAGAGGTATTTACCGTGCAAAGACCGCTGCGCTGGACAAGAAAGGATCCTTGCTCGATCGAACTGGTTTCTTGTTTAAAAGATCGCTTTGAAGCTCCGAAGAGAAATCCTTAGCAAATAAGCATACATGTATCCAATCAACGCAGAGGATTTTTGAACACATTTACGTCAATGTAAGTTACATGTATCCAATCGATTCCCTCAAGGTCAAAAATAATTATCTCGATTCGATGACCGTTTTTCATTCGTGTATTTTGTGGAATACTTCGATTGCCTCCGTTAGCGCTCAAGGATAATTTCGAGTAGCAGAGCCCTCTTATAGGCTGCGTCTGGTTCCATAGTTGACCGCAGCTTCCCGCATCAATCCGGACCACCATGCCTTCCGGCGGTGCAGGTGCTGACTGGCAGGTGCCTGTCCCTCCGAAGTGTTACGAGTCCCCGTTACAGACGAATATCAATTTTGATCACGTTGGACACGTGTTTAAGGAGGACGTCTGTTCTTCTCTGTAGTCGTCCACTTTGGTTCTGTGAATCATGGGGGCGATAATATGGCCTTTGAATTTTCACTTTGTTATTATGATGTCCACTTTTACAGTTCTTTACAAAAGCTTGGTACAGTTCTTTATTATGATGTCCACTTTATAAATAGAGAATTTGGATAATAAAATTGTGAATTTAATTATTTAAATGTAAGTTTAAACTTTATATTATAATAATTACGTCTATAGGCATCCCAATACCAAGGGGTTCTGGACTTGTGGTGTTTTAAAAAATAAAAATTACGTGGATGGCTAAGATTTAATGAAGTATAAATATTCTATGTCGTTGTTAAGAAAGGATGGATCACATTCAACATTAAACTTAATGTGTCATGTTTTTTTTTTAATGGATTCTGTCTCTAACCTTGGATAGTGTTATCGGTGGGTCGCTACGGATCCCTAGATCGTTGCAAACTTCTTCTCGTGGTTTGGTAAGCACTTGTTGTGTACGAATTTGCGGTCTTCATTTAATGTTCTCATGCAATTCGTTTAAATGCATGGTTTAAGGATATATGGTTAGTTTTGTTTAATATATTATATATCTCTTGYATTTTGTTTYATTTTTGTTYACTCGTTGATCTAGGTGGATATTGGTGGYTATCYATCTTTTTTGATTGRTTYAAAATAGTTTTCTGACAATTTTKACAATTTACTATTTTTAGCAGTTTTTAACTTCCGAKATCATTTTGAGGGCCTAAATGAAGGTTTTTTGAAATCGAGCTTCTCAATGATAATTGAAGGCATGATTGAGCCCCCAAAATGAATYTCMTTGAYGATACCTTTCCAACGGGCTATCATACGCCTAAAACGGAGATTGTATGCAAAAGTTACGACCCCGAGAAGTTGATGTACTAACTTACCCAAACGGRGCCCACATGACTTTTGGCGCTTCATCTCCTAGGGATAGGKTTTTGGATGTCTAGGGTTTTTGGCATTCCTGTTTATTGTAAAAATGCCTTCAAARCCTCATTGTAATCATCTTCTTGCGAATGCGGATCGCTGTCACATCTCTTCTCAGAGATAAGTTGYCACCATTCTAACGAGTCTTTCACTCTGTATTTTTACAGTCTGTACATTTATTTCATTAATAGAAATCGTGTATTATTGTATCTCTATGTTTATGGTTTCATCTCTGATACATTTATGTTATATTGTTGGATATCCGCAATATCTCTGTGCATTATTTATTGTATCTCTGCTCTCATTTCGTGCCGAATATAAATCTAGATCACTCGCTTTGAATTAAAATCCCTAAATTAAAAAACCCTTACTTCTCGCTCTCTTGCAAGTGCATGTGTTAAGGAGGTTTATGGCCCATCGAAATCCATTGAACAGAAGCATTAGACAGACAAACAAGTAAAGTATGCTCTCACTGTGTACTAAACCATTCTAAAATCAATTAAAAAAATAACAATTAGAGTTTTGTCATTTACGCAGAATAGTAGACTAATAATGTACTACATATAAACTTTGTTATTGTGTTTTCTATTTTGAAAAATAGTTAATTGATAATGATTCCTATCAACGTTCACCATCCACTCCTGATGTAGATGTGCCAATTATACCCTCATGAGGGACACCTAACACTAATCGTGAATACCCTCATGAGTGACACCTAACACTAATCGTGAAGCCATTAAGTATTAATTCGTCACATGGAAAAATTTGGAGGGAAGTAGCAAATAGATGCCGGGGAATCAAATGTTTTTGTAATATTCTCGATTTCATTTTGAATGGGGCATGAGCAACGAAGTTTCGGAATTGCCACATTGTGAGTCTATGGGATTAATAAATGTTTTTCCTCATTTATAAGGGAGACTAAAGGTGGGGAGGACCCTTATCCATTCACCCATAAAATTTAAAGAAGTGGCCCTCAAGATTTATGGATCCATTTTAATATGAGTTTAGGGCATGGAAGGAAGGAGGAAAATAAAAATTTAAAGAAGTGGCCCTCAAGAATTATGGATCCATTTTAATATGAGTTTAGGGCATGGAAGGAAGGAGGAGAACAATTCATTATTTAGTGAAAGAAAACCATATGCTCTACGGTGTTGACATTGTTTTAACTCTAGTTTAGCATACCATAATGATTAAATTAACATTTAATTTAATGAAGGAAACTACATAGTTATGGGAGTGTTAATTGTATTTGTTTTTTAATTGTAACATTTCTTTTTTTAGGTGAGAAGGGGGATTTATTTGTTTCTTAATTAATTATTGGAAAATATTTGTAATTATCAAGATTAGTTTAGTTGAGTGAGATCACATGTAAAGGTATTAGAATTATTATTTTTAAAATATGTCATTTGAAATTTTCAAGTAAGAATAATATTGGGAAAATGGAGAAAAGAAGTAGGATATCTCTTCAATTAACATGATTCGAATTGGATTCTCATCAAAATTTCTTTGTAAACTTTGTAATAAGTATTATTTAATTTTTTTTGGCAAAGTTGAGGATATGTCCAAAAATTCACTTGGAAGTTGAAACGAACCATTATGATGGTTGGTTTTCCAAGGCAAGCCATTAAAAATGAAAATGTGGAAAAGAAGGGTGTGGAATCGAAGAGAAGAGAGAAAAGACTAAGAGGAAATAAAGAATGATGGTTCTAGAGAGGAGAACTCTAAGAGGTAGTCAGCTCAAAGGTTTTAGGAAAAGGGAGACATTGTGCTTGGCCACGCATGAGCAAAGATTGTTGTTGAGTTCAATCCACCTATAAATTTATTTATGCTAGTGAGTGTCAATGCACAAGGTT
>ML832840.1:0-18295 GCA_009831015.1 Picea engelmannii
TAACAGCTTCTCGTGGATCCATTAACTCTGGTGGTGATGATTTTACCAATTACCCATGGGTTTTAGTCTAACGATTGTCGTACTATCGCGAAAAAATTGTTGGCATGTTTTCAGATAGAGGCAGAGTATGTGTATTTGTTTTTCATTGATGGAAATGTCAAGATCAATTGAGAAGAGGAATAATGATCACTGGATCCTTCAGAATCCCCGATGGCCTTCAGATCCTCTCAAAGTGGAAGGATAGATAAAGCGGGGCTAATAGGTTGAAATGTTGATTAGCCGAAATCCTGTCATTCGTCGGATTAAAACACGATTCTCGTCAGCCGTCGAATCTTGTTAAATGGGAGGATAGGATAAGCTACAAAGAGCTACATCATAGAATAGATCTATACCATCAGATCATCCAAAAATATCACAGCCATTGATCATTCCAAAAGGATCGTGACTGAAGATCTGCTTCAAGAATACCCGTCAGCCATCAGATCCAGTGGAGTTGCAAGGAGGATAAGCCCAGGAGTTAGTTAACACTCCAAGGTAGAAAAATGATGTGAACCATTGGATGTAGATTACACGTGGCAAGAGGTCAACATTTCGCTGACTGAAAGGTCAAAGGAAGGAGGCTCCTAACCTATCAAACTCGCGATATGTGAAATCATGATATAATATTAGCCGTTAGATTGAAGAAAAATTTGGGTCGTCAGATTTAGGAGGTAGATCATGACAGACCACATTAGCTAGGACAGGTGGAAACTTACGACAATAAGGACACATGGCATGATCATATAAGGACAAGTGTCAAATTTTTTCGGCTTTTCAGGCCACTGGAAATCATAATTCTGAGTGACACGTGGCAACCACTCGACTCTTGACACGTCATTGAGTGATGCAAGAATGATGTCACTTCATGAGTTCTTGTTTCAGGAGTTTCAGCTTCAAAGTCCTGAAGGCTCAAGTACCAGGGTGGAGGAGATTCGTTCGATCACCATGTATTGTGGACCATTGATTTGACTCCATTATAGAGTTTTAGATACCGGGAGTTAGAGGAGTCAAGACTCTTCACCTTTGGATTACCGAATTGTGAAATGCGAAAATGCCTTTTTGTATAGGTTGTGGTCACTGCCAATGGTCATGTGAGAGGGAGGAGCTAGTGGAGCTAAGCCCCTTTTCAGAGATCGCAACATGAAGAGTCAAGACTCTTCACCTATGGATTATCGAAATGTGAAATGCGAAAACGGATTTTTGTGTAGGCTATGGTCACCATCGATGATCATATGAGAGGGTGGAGCTAGCGGAGATAAGCTCTTTTTCAACGATCACAACTTGGAGTGTCGAGACCCTTCGACACAGGATTTCCAAAATGAGAAATGTGAAAGGCATTTTGATTAGGCCCACGGTCACAGCCAGTGGGCATATGGAGTAGGTGCAAGATCCATCATTGGTAATCCAACGATGCAGGTTAATCAGGAATATGATCGAAGGGTCATTGCTTATTTTCATGATTAATAAGCTCAGTTACGATTCAATTAGAAAATTGAATCATGGTTCTTGATCGGTTGGTGATTTAGTTGCTGAGACGTTTTTGTATTTACCCAAGGAGATTCGAGGTGTAACTGATGAGGATGGTGTGTATAAAAGGAGAGATGCAGTGACTGTGTAAGGTTGGTTGTTCTAACCGGAAAAATGAGATGAACTGTAAGAAGGGTAAAATTACAGTAGGTAGAGCATGATATAAAAATCAGAGATGAGTAACAGTCCCTGAACAGACAGAATCAAGAGAAAAATAACAGAATAGCATGAAGCAGAGCAGAATTGCAGAACAATTTTTGAACTAGAGAAGAACTACAGAACAATGAAGAAGGGGTAAGAATTGAGATACCTGTATTGTTTGTTTGTTAATCATTTATTCATAATCAGGAACGAAGGGTAGTGCTAGGGAGGACTTTGGTCTTTTGATATTCAAGTTGGTGCTTGAATACTGGAAGTTGTATCTTCCATATAGTTGTGGCTAGAAAAAAATGTTGCCAGGGTGGTTCTCGGGAAAACACAGAGTTTTCTGTATACAAGTTGGTGCTTGTATAAATCCAGTTGGTGCTGGAATATTTAGGGAGTTGGTGCTTCCTTCTAGTGGGTGCTAGAGAAACCAGAGAGTTTGTGCTCTCAACAATTTGGATCTTGTAAAACAGAGGTAGTAGCCTCACTTTGAATTGGTGCTCAAACATAGATGATGTACAGAACTTAAAAGACTGCCTATCATTTCGAAGAACAAGAGGTTTTCTCCCTTTATGGGTTTCCTTGTGAAAATGTGTCTCTGTGTATATCTTATGTGTGACTAATGCTCATTATTTATGTTGTCCATATGATGTATAATATTAATGGTCACTTGGTGAAAGATTAAAAATGGTTTAATAGACTTAAGATTGTTTAAGCATAGTGACCACTGATTCACCCCCCCCTCTCAGTTGTCTTAGTAATTTCAACAATTGGTATCAGAGCCAGTTCCTTTTATTCAAAGGTAGATCTATAATCTTAAACAATGCAAGTCATGAAGGGACTTCAACCACTAATCCTCCTCTATTTGATGGGACACATTTTTCCTTCTAGAAGGTTAGAATGAGAACATACTTAATGGCCTTAGGTGCTGACATTTGGGACATAGTAGAGACTAGATATACAAAGTTTGTTGTGCTAGCCTCCAAGAATGATAAGTTAGATTTTAGCTTTAATGCTAAGGGAATGAATGCTATCTTGAATGGATTTGCTGAAGATGATAAGTAAAAGATGTCAGACTTCAAACACATAGATTGAAGTTTGAACAACTAAAGATGAATTAAGATAAAACAATTAGCAAGTATTTTTTAAGAGTTGAAGAACTTGTGAATTCCATGAAGGGTCTTGGTGAGAAGATTGAAGAATCATTTTTGGTTCAGAATATTTTAAGATCTCTTCTTGATAAATTTAATCCAAAAGTCTCTGCAATAGAAGAACTAAATGATCTCGAGACCCTGTCCATTGATCAAATCCTAGGAACACTAACTGCATATGAAATGAGAATCAACAAAGATAAATCCATTACTAGAGAAACATATTTTAAAGCAGACAAGAATACTGATTCAGATTTAGATGATATTGAGGAAAATTTATGAGAAGGTTAAAGAAAGGATCAGGAAAATATCAAGTCAAGATTTCCTTCAAATGCTTTAACTGTGGTAATATATATCACTTTGCATCTAAGTGTCCCCACCAAAAAAAGGACCAGAACTCTGATGATGAAAATAAGTACAAATTCAAGAAATATAGTAAAAATAAAAGTTTGTGTGCAAACAATGAAAACTCCTCAGAAGACATAGATAACGATTCATCATGTGAAGACAAAGTGAATGATTTTATGCTTATGGATATGGGAGATCTCAATGATGAACACACATGAGGTGAAATGGATGATGAATAAGTTGTGGTGGATATGGAAGGTGAATTAATCAGTTCTTTGGAAGCGATTGACAGACTCAGATGTAAGAAGAGAAAACAAAAACAGTTGTTGATGCAGTTTAAAATGAATGCTGAAAAACCCGATGAAAAATTTTCTCTACTAAAAGTGGAGTTAGAAGAGGCAAATAAAATAGAAGACATACAGAAACAAAAGTTGTCAGAGAAGAAAGCGAGGTGTGAAGCCTTAGAAGAAGAGATAGTAAAAACCAGAAAATAAATGGAGAAGTTTAAGGCATTATATCACCAAAACCTGCCAAGTATTAAAGCCTCAGAAGAACTAACTTCCATTCTAAATCAACAAAGGAATACAAAGTTGAAAGTTGGCTTGGGATATGAAGAAGGATCAAGTAGTGATCATCTAAGTAATATGGAACCCATCAAGTTTGTTAAATCTACAATCATTGACAACAACCATTCTACAAAAACAAACAAAGAAAATCAACCACCAAGAAGGAATGCAGGAAAAGGTACCAGAACTGATCAGAGAAACTATCAACATGAAAGAAATCAATCCACTCAGAGAAGACAGTCTTTTCCCAGGTACAAAAGTATTTTCTACGGATACTGTTTTTTCTATTCTAACTTTGGTCACAAAGCTATAACTTTTTATTTAAGATGTAAATATGAGAAAACAAGTTATTCAAGGAATAATTATCTACCACAACAAAGATTGAGACAGCTAAGAAACAAACATAATAACAATTATGAGCATAACAATCATTACAATATTTTATTCAGTGAACCAGAATGTTATGTCTGTCATAACTATGGACATAAAGCCACAGATTGTCTCTTAAGAAATTATAAGCCAGATTTGAAGTCCATTGCTGAAAATTTCAAGGTTTGGAAGAAGAAAGAAGATGACAAGTGTGGACCAGTGTTATTAGAACAAAAAAAAAAAGAATCCTTGGCATATTGACAGTGGATGTTACAAACATATGAATGGAGTCAAAAGTAAGTTTCTAACTCTAAATGAAAACAAATAAGGAAATGTAACTTTTGGAAACGATGCACCAAGAAAAATAAAAGGTAAAGGAATGGTAAGTCTGAGTAATGGAAAATGAAAAGCTCAAGATGTGTTATTTGTAGATGGTATGAAACATAATCTGCTTAGTGTCAGTCAAGTTTGTGACCGAGGATGTGAAGTTGTTTTTACTTCTAAAGATTGTAAAATAAAGTCTGTGAATTCAGGACAGTTGGTTGCAAAAGGAATAAAAACAAAAAACAATGTCTATGTGTTAAAAGAAGAAAAAGAAGAATGCCACTTAAGAAAATATGATTAAAGTTGGCTATGGTGATGCAGCTCTCCTCAACCCGCAGGTTGAAAAGTCCACGTACACAGGATCTATATTCCTTCACTAGCCCAAAGAGCTCTCAACAATGGATCTTCTATTTCCCTTTCGGGAAATCTGCACCCACAATTAACTTGAGAAATCCCCCCTTATACTTCGGGAGATCAGACTTTGCACCTTCGGGAATCCGGTGCTTAAGCGCCTTGTCTTTTAAATCTCCAAAAACCCAAAAACAGTCAACGCTTGACCTTTTCTCTCTCTGTTTCGGATTTCTCCCTATCACGATTTTGGCGGTCGCGATGTCAAGCAACTCGTTCCCACAATTCCCGAAACTCGAATTACTGAAACTCTGAGGTGCTCACAAGATTTGACTTTTCAACGGTCCTTCACTCCATTGGAACTTCAGACTTCACCAATCCTAATGCAAAGAATTCAGGTCTTTACCCCACGAAACCCCAAAATGGTCATGGAGTTTGACTTCCGTGTCGATAGTGCGCCACCTGTCCACCCTGCTGATTCTGTGGCCCACCAAATCCTTTCGTCCCTTTGGGACTTCGTGTTTCATGATTTCACAAGTCCTGTTGCACCAATTTTGGGACTTCAATCTACGAAAACCCGAAATGGAAATCCACAGGTAAATTCAACGACTCCTGTGGCTTGGATCTACGACTCTACTCCTCCGGAGCTTAGAACCTTTGGGAATACTCGTCGTAACTCCCCTGCTCCTCTATGATATCTAATGGCTCACGGGACTTCGTGAATTCTCCACAGAGAATTCTGACCATCCGTTCTTTCCTTCTCAAGGACGCCTGCAACTCTTTACCAAAGTATTTTTCCACGGTGCTTAATCACCTACGACCCAACTTGCAACGCTTTCTTACTATTTTCAGTGCACAAGCTTCCTGTGCTTCCTTCGACGACTTTGAAGGCTTTATCCTTCCTGAAATTTCTCCAAATTTGAGTCTTGAAGAAGACTCCTACATGCACTCCTTGTGGCAAACCTTCAAACACCTTCAAGTGTTGAACTCCCTTCGACTCTACACACACCTGCAACAACAGTCTCTCAACAAGTCATGCAGGTTACAAAACCCGAAGCTCTATTCGGCCTGCACACACCTTGCACAACTCCTGTGTCTAACTGCACTTCGGTGTGAATGAGAACAAAAGCTACCCTATCTGAGATTTCAGAGACAACCCTCTAAACCCTTTGTCGATGCACTCCTTGCGGACAATTCAACTGCACTCCTTGCAGGAACTCTTGCTCAGGTAGAGAAACAATTGAAACTCATTTCCCTTACTCTCTCTCAGATTTCAATCATTCAACAAGAAATCATTCATACATAGCATAAAAGAAATTGCATGACAAAAAGAGTAAAACATTCATGAGCATAACATTCAAATATGCATACACAGAGAATACTTGGACACCATGAGTCTGAATCAAAGCTTTCTTGTATTAATTCAGAACTTTTGTACATGGAGTTCTTCTACACAACTCTCTGCTTCTCCTCTTCTATGCTATATGCTCTCTTCTATGTTCTCCTCTTCTATGTTACAATACATAATGAGGGTGTCTATATCCCGTTTCCCTCTCTCATTCTAAACTATCTAATCTAGAATTAAATTCTATCTACTTGCATTAACTACCATAAATGCCTTCTACCTACTAAGGACGAGAGCAGATCGCTCAAGGTCCGTTTACATTTTACAAGTGTGCCTCCACTTGATGGCTTCATTAATGATTCAAGATATTTCAAAATTTGCGCTGGGCACTTTTCCAACCATCCTTTATCTCCGCGCTGGCTCGCTTGAGATGCTCCTGCATCATACTCCCTGGCTTGAAAATTTTCATGGGATCCTATCCATGAGCTCATGTACGGTGTGTCCACGCCTTTGGATCTCTGCTTCATTCTCCCATCTGGCATCTTCAACTGGATGGCCCTTTCACTTGACCAAATATTCAAAGTATTGTTTTCACCTGGTCTTCTTGCCGACCCTTTTGTCCAGTATGCGCTCCATCTGCGACTTTTTTGCAACTGGCATCTGCTTTTTCCATTGGACCTCTAGCTGTTCATTTCCTGTTCCTGTTTCCTCAGCTTTATAAGGGTACAAATCTGAGATATTGAATATCAGAGAAATTCCAATCCCATCGGGTAATTCAATCTCGTAAGAATTCGCCCCAATTTTCTTTAAGACCTTACATGGTCCGATTTTCTTCATCTTCAGTTTATTATATGTTCCTCTCGGGAACCTTTCCTTTCTCAAATGTGCCAGAATTAAATCACCAACCTCAAATTGAATTTGTGTTCTGTATTGATCTGCTCTCCGCTTATATTTCTGGCTCGCATTTTGCAATCATTCCTTCACCTGGCTATGAAGTTCCTTCATCACTTCTGCGAAATCTTCTGCACTAGCACTCCTAATCACAATATGTTCTGAATCCCTCAACTTAGAAATTCCTCTCGGCTGCATGCCATAGACAATCTGAAATGGACTTTTCCCCGTGCTTCTGTTAACTGAGTCGTTATAAGCAAATTTTGCCTATGGTAATATGTTGTCCCACTGGCTGTGGTGTTCTGTCACCAGGATTCTTAGCAAGTCTCCCAGTCTTCTGTTCACCACTTCTGTCTGTCCATCCATTTGAGGATGATAAGCTGAACTAAATGATAAGTTAGTTCCCAGCTTCTTCCATAAGGTCCTCCAAAAGTGCCCTACGAACTTAGTGTCTCGATCCGAAACTGTGCTCATTGGTAAGCCGTGAAGTCAAATGACTTCTTTGAAAAACAGATTCGCAATGTGAGTTGCGTCATTGGTCTTCTGACATGGAATGAAGTGTGCCATCTTGGAAAATCTATCCACCACCACAAAGATTGAGTCGAAACCTCTTTGTGTTCTTGGCAACCCCAATATGAAATCCATGCTGACTGCATCCCATGGCCTCTCAGGTATGGGAAATGGTTGATAAAACCCTTCATTTTGTTTCCTTCCCTTCGAATGCTGGTGAATTCTACATCTGTCCATGAATCTTTTGACCTCTGCTTGCATTCCCGGCCAAAAATATGACTCATTCAATTTTGCGAATGTCTTGTCGTGACCAAAATGTCCTGCCAATCCTCCACTGTGCTTCTCCTTCAGCAAATTCTCCCTCATGGAGCATTTTGGAATACAAAGTTGATTACCTTTAAACAATAATCCTTCCTGGATCATGTATTTTGTCCATTGGATTTTATCTCTGAGAATTGGATTCTCAGCTACTTCATATGCCTCCTTAAAATCTAGATCATCTCTGTACATATCCCTGAGATCATCAAAACCCAATGTGTTGACTCTGAACTCCTGCAATAGCAAACACTTCCTGCTCAAAGCATCAACGACATTGTTAGCAGTACTAGAAATATTTTTAATCACAAAAGTAAAATTTTGCATATATTCAACCCATTTAACATGTCTCTGATTCAACTTCTCCTGTTGAGTCACAAACTGCAGTGCATGATTGTCACTGTATAAGACAAACTCCTTGGGAATCAAGTAATGCCTCCATTTCTTCAATGCCTGAATGATAGCATAGAACTCCTTGTCATAAGTGGAGTACTTTACTTTTTCTTCGTTCAACTTCTCTCTAAAGTATACTATCGGCCTGTCCTCTTGACTCAAGACTGTTCCTATTGCAAATCCACTTGTATCATATTTCACTTGAAATGTCTTTTGGAAATCCGGCAACACCAGAATTGGTTGTTCCGTGATCTTCCTCTTTAACAGATTAAAAGTCTTCTCAGCCTCTTTTGTCCAGTGAAAAGACTTGTGTCTTTTCTTCACTGTATCCATCATCGGTGCACTAATCCCACTGAAATTCCTAATGAATTTACAGTAGAAACTAGACAATCCGTGAAAACTTCTCACTTCAAAGATATTCCTTGGTGATGGTCAATTCTTGATTACCTCCACCTTATGTGGATCCATCCTCAACTCATCTGCAGAAATAACAAATCCCAAATAAATGAGCTCTGTCTTCATGAATGAGGACTTCTTCATGTTTATCAACAACTTCTCCTGCTGTAACCTCTCCATCACTGTAGCAAAATGTTTCAGATGCTCTGCCACTGTTTTACTGAAAACCAGTATGTCATCCAGGTATACGATAACAAATTTTCCGATGAACTCCCTCAGGACTTCGTTCATCAACCTCATGAAGGTACTCGACGCATTTTTTAAGCCAAATGGAATAACAAGCCATTCATACAACCCTTCGTTGGTTTTGAATGTTGTCTTCCATTCATCACCTTCTCTCATACGGATTTGATGATAACCGCTTTTCAAATCAATCTTTGAAAATAATTTTGCTCCACTCAAGCAATCCATTAGGTCATCCATCCTTGGCAATGGAAATCGGTACCTGATGGTTATCTTGTTGATCACCCTCGAGTCAGTACACATCCTCCAACCTCCATCTTTCTTCGGACTGAGTACTGTCGAAACAACACACAGAATCAATCTTTCTCTGACCAATACTTTGTCCAACAGATCCTGGACTTGTCTTTTGACCTCTTCATTCTCTTGCGGTGTCAATCTGTACGTGGCTTTGTTTGGAAAACTAGATCCTGGTATGAGATCAATATGATGACTCCCACTTCTAATCGGTGGCAACGAACGAGGTAATTCCTCCACTACTATGTCAATGAACTCTTCCAATAGTTCCTGAACCTCTTCTGGTAAATCATCCACTCTTGTGCTGGTCAAAACAATCTTCGGTTTCCTGACCACAATGAATTACGGTTCCTCCTTCTTCTTAACCTCTGTAAGAAGTTCCTTCCCACTCATGAGAAGTATAGTGTTGCTTACTTCCAGTTTCACCTCCTTATCCTTGATTGGAAGCAACATGTGAGTTCTCCCATTCTTCTCTAGGGTGTATGTGTTCATTCTCCCATCATGAATCACATTTTTGTCATATTTCCATGGTCTACCCAGCAATAGATGACAAACATCCATGGGAATGACATCACAAAGTATTTTATCATTATATCCTCCTATCTTAAATTCAAATAAGCACTATTTAGTGACAGTTACCTGATGTCCTTTTTGTAGCCATAAAACTCTGTATGGGCTTGGATGATCAATTGTCTCCATCTCTAGATTTTCTACCATCTCTGTAGAAAAGAGATTATCTGTGCTACCACTGTCCAAAATAACCTTGCATACCCTGTCCTTGGTTTTGCAAGCAGTCCGGAAAAGTCTGTTTCTTTGGACTGAACTCTCCACCTCCTTCTCTGGTGTCAAAAGAGCTTTTCGCATCATCAACGATCTTCCGCCTTCAACATCTTCTACCTCAACATCCCGCCTCTGAGCTTCGGCGATGTGAGTCTCTCCACTCTCTTTCTTTTTATCTAGACACTCATAAGACTTGTGCCCATTCTTTCCACATGTGAAGTAGGTTATTACTCCACCTCTTCCTCTTCCTCTACCTCTGGTACGAGGAAAAATATTATTATCAGCATAATCTCCTCTTTGTTCAGTATGATGCCCTCTATGTTCAACATATTGCCTTCGCTATGAGCTTCCACCTCTCTCAGTTCGAGTTTGATGTTTCTTCCAGTCCTCCTTGGGCTTCTGATATTTATCCTAGGCAACTAATTTGCCTTTGGGCTAACTTTTTCCTTGACCTCTTTGACCCTGCCTTCGGCTCAGCTTCTCTTCTGCTTTTAGAGCCATCTAATAAGCATCTTCCACTATTCGGATGCTTACCATGCTCATCTCATCCTGAATGTCGTATCTCAGGCCATTCATGTATCGGACAATGTTTTCATCATCTCTCTCCCGATGACCTTCCCTGATGTTCAGCCTGTAGAATTCTTCAGTGTATTCTTTCACTGTCATCATCTTCTGTCTCAAGTTTTGCATTCTTCGAAACAGAGTAATCTGGTAATCTCTGGGGATGAATTTTGCCTTCATCTTTGCGATCATTCTGTCCCAACTTTTGATCTTCTGCTTGCCTTTGCAGCGTCTGTTAGCTTGTAGTTCATCCCACCACAATGCTACATGTCCCTTCAATCTTGTTACAACATGTTTGACCTTCTTGTCCTCTTCGACATCTTCATAGTCAAAATATGTGTCCAGGGCTCTAATCTAGTCTAGAAGCTCCTCTGCATCCAGATTTCCCTCATAAACTGGAATGTCCATTTTCGCTCTTGCACCCATTCTTGCAATAGCCCTAATCAAGCGTTCTTTTGCTGCATCTTCGAATGCAACTTCCTCTTCTTCATGTTCAGCCTCAAATTCACTTTCAGAATCACTAAGATCCACAACACTGACTGTGCGTCTCTGTGCTGTCTCCATGTCTTCTAGTCTAGCGCATAAATCACACATTTCTTTTTCCATGGCTGGATCAGTCATCTGCCTACCCCTTCTTCTCGGGATTTCCCTCTCCTCTGGTGGATCGGGTGTTTGCCTGTCCCTTCTTCTCGGCGGCATGGTGAATTCTCTTTTTCCTTGCTACAGAAATCAAAGAACCTTTCTGGGCTCTGATACCAAACCTGACGCAACCCTCCTCAACCCACATGTCGGAAGGTCCATGTACACATGATCTTTATTCCTTCACTGGCCCGAAGAGCTCTCGGCAATGGCTCTTCTATTTACCTTTTGGGAAATCTGCACCCACAATTAACTTGAGAAATTCCCCCTTATACTTTGGGAGATCAGACTCCGCACCTTCACGAATCCGGTGGTCAAGTGCCTTGTCTCTCAATCTCCGAAAACCCAAAAACAGTCAATGCTTGAAATTTTCTCTCTTTGTTTCGGATTTCTCCCTATAGCGATTTCGACGGTCGCGATGTCAAGCAACTCGTTCCCGCGATTCCCAAAACCTGAATTACCGAAACTCCGAGGTGCTCACAAGATTTGACTTTTCAACAATCCTTCACTCCGTCTAAACTTCGGACTTCGCGATTTCGCAAATCCTAATGCAAAGAATTCGGGTCTTTACCCCACGAAACCCCGAAATGGTCACGAAGTTTGAATTCTGTGTCGATAGTGCACCACCTGTCCACCCTGCTGATTCTTTGGCCCACCAAATCCTTTTGTCCCTTCGGGACTTCACATTTCATGATTTTGCAAGTCTTGTTGCACCAATTTCGGGACTTCAATCTACGAAAACCCGAAATGGAAATCCACGGGTAAATCCAACAACTCATGTGGCTTGGATGTATGCCTCTACTCCTCCTGAGCTTAGAACCTTTGGGAATACTCGCCATAACTCCCCTGCTCCTCCATGAGATCTGATGGATCACGGGACTTCGCGAATTCTCCACAGAGAATTCTGACCGTCCGTTCTTTCCTTCTCAACGACGCCTGCAACTCTTTACCAACGTGTTTTTCCACGGTGTTTAATCACCTGCGACCCAACTTGCAACGTTTTCTCACTATTTTCAGTGCACAAGCTTCATGTGCTTCCTTCGACGACTTTGAAGGGTTTATCCTTCCTGAAATTTCTCCAACTTTGAGTCTTGAAGAAGACTCATGCACGCACTCCTTGTGGCAAACCTTCAAACACCTTCAAGTGTTGAACTCCCTTCAACTCTGCACACACCTGCAACAACAGTCTATCAACAAGTCATTCAGGTTACGAAACCTGAAGCTCTATTCGGCTTGCGCACACCTTGCACGGCTCCTTTGTCTAACTGCACTTTGGTGTGAATGAGAACAAAAGCTACCCTATCTAAGATTTCAGAGACAACCCTCTGAACCCTTTGTCGATGCACTCCTTGTGGGCAATTCAATTGCACTCCTTGCAGGAACTCTTTCTCAGGTAAAGAAACAATTGAAACTCATTTCCCTTACTCTCTCTCTCAGATTTCAATCATTCAACAAGAAATCATTCATACATAGCATAAAATCAATTGCATGATAGAAAGAGTAAAACATTCATGAGCATAACATTCAAATATGCATACACATAGAATACTTGGACACCATGAGTCTGAATCAAAGCTTTCTTGTATTAATTCAGAACTTCTGTACATGGAGTTCTTCTACACAACTCTCTGCTTCTCCTCTTCTATGCTATATTCTCTCTTTTATGTTCTCCTCTGATATGTTACAATACACAATGAGGGTGTCTATATCCCGTTTCCCTCTCTCATTCTAAACTGTCTAATCTAGAATTAAATTCTATCTACTTGCATTAACTACCGTAAATGCCTTCTACCTACTAAGGACGAGAGCGGATCACTCAAGTTCCGTTTACATTTTACAAGTGTGCCTCCACTTGATGGCTTCATTAATGATTCAATACATTTCAAAATTTGCGCTGGGCACTTTTCCAACCGTCCTTTATCTCCACGCTGGCTCGCTTGAGATGCTCCTGCATCATATGGCATAGGAGACTTGGACACCTAAATTTTGATCATATAATCAAGCTCAGAAACAGTGGGGCAGTAAAGGATCTTCCAAAGATATCAAATCCATATGATTCTGTTTGTAAACCATGCCAGATAAGAAATCTTACTCGAACACAGTTCAAGTCTAAAACCTTTCCTTCAACAAAAAAACCTTTGCAGTTAGTACATATGGATTTATGTGGACCATCAAGAAAACAAGGTACAAGAAAATAAAACTATTTTATGTTGATTATTGATGATTATTCTAGACTAACATGGGTTGCCTTTCTGAAATAAAAATCTAAGGCATTTGAAAAATTCAAAGTGTTTAAGGCTCTGACTGAGAATCAAACAGGAAAAATATTGAAGGCAGTAAGGTCTGATAGAGGAGGAGAGTTTATCTCATGGATCTTCAAAAAGTTCTGTGATAAACATGAGATCAAAAGAGAGTACACAATCCCAAGGACTCCAAAACAAAATGGAGTTGGTGAGAGGCAGAATAGATCAGTACAACAAATGGCAAGATCAATGATGAATGAAAAAAATATTTCTCAGACATATTGGGTGGAAGAAATACATACAACTGTTCATATCCTGAACAAAGCTCATCTCAGGCCACACAATGACAAGAATCCTTATGAATTATGGTTTGGAAGGCCTGCTTTAATCAAGCATTTTAAAGTCTTTGCGAGTAAATGTTATATCAAGAATAATGATGAAAATATTGGCAAATATGATGGCAGGGCTGATGAAGGTATATTCTTAGGTTATGCTACAAATAGTAAAGGTTACATATGCTACAATAAGAGGCTACATAAATTGGTTGATTGTATTGACATAAAAGTTGATGAAGAAATCTCGATAGGAAATGTAAGCAGTGTTGAACCAAGCACAAAATATATAATTGAAAATGAAGATGAACATGTCCAGGGATCAGAAAGAGAAGAATATGAATCAGTTGAAGATACAAATACTCCAACTGACATAAATCAATATAAATAAGCAAAATCACTTCTCAGAATTGTTAGAAAGAATCATCCTGAAAATCAGATAATTGGAGATATAAATAAAGGAGTTCAGACAAGAAGGAAATTGATTAAAGACTCAGAACAATCCCATGTTTCTTTTTTTATCTATGGTTGAACCTAAATTTTTTTATGATGCCAGCCATCATGATGATTGGATTAGATCTATGAATGAAGAGCTTGATTATATTGAGAAGAACAATACTTGGGAGCTTGTTCCTAGACCTGAAGACAAGAATGTAATAGGTTCCAAATGGGTGTTCAAAAATAAAATGAATGAAAAATGACAAATTGTTAGAAATAAAGCCAGATTGGTATGTAAAGGTTATGCACAAGTTGAAGGTTAGGATTTTGATGAAACGTTTGCACCAGTGGCAAGATTGGAAGCTATCAGAATGTTTCTTGCATATTCATTTCATAAGAACTTTAAAGTGTATCAGATGGATGTTAAGTCGACATTTCTTAATGGATATCTAGAGGAAGAAGTATATATGGAGCAACCTGAAGAATTCTCATTGACAGATAATCCTAACTATGTCTACAAGCTAAAGAAGGATCTATATGGATTGAAACAAGCACCACGAGCTTGGTATTATAGACTGGACAAATTCTTATAAGACAAAGGATTCAAGAAAGGTATTGTTGACAACAATCTCTACATTAAGTCTAAAGGTGATAATTTACTAGTTGTTTTGGTTTATGTAGATGATATTATTTTTGGCTTTACTAATGAAACCTCTGTCCAGTGGTTTGATAACTCTATGAAAACAGAGTTTGAGATGTCCATGATAGGATAACTATCATACTTTCTTGGCTTACAAGTAAAACAAAGTTCTGCAGGAATATTTATCTCTCAAGAAAAATATTTGAAAGAGATGTTGAAGAAATTTCAAATGGAAGATTCTTCTCTTGTTAGTACACCTATGGTGGTTGGTTTCAAGCTCAATAAAGATGATATTTCACCTTATGTTGATAAAAGAACATATCGGTCAATGATAGGAAGTCTTTTGTACATCACAACATCTCGTCCTGATATAATGCAAGCTATCGGAATGGTAGGTCGTTATCAATCATCTCCTAAACAAAGTCATTTAGTAGTTGTTAAAAGAATATTCAAATACTTGAAGGGCACAATGATATATGGTCTGTGGTATCCCAGAAAGAAGAACTTTCAGAAAACTGCTTATTTAGATGTTGATTGGGCAAACTGTGTTGATGAGAGGAAAAGCACCACTGGAGGAGCATTCTTTCTAGGTGACTCATTAGTAGCATGGCTCAGTAAAAAACAAGGATCCATTTCATTATCAACTACAGAGGCAGAATACATTGCTGTTGCTACTTGCTACACACAAATTTTATGGATGATACAAACTCATGCAGATTTGAAGGTAACTTACACTAATCCCATTCCACTTCATTGTGATAACACCAGTGCCATCAGTCTCTCTAAGAATCCTATACTTCATTCAAAATATAAGAACATACCAATAAAATACCATTTTCTCAGAGAACAAGTTACAAACAAAATTGTTTAGGTGAATTATATTCCTTCCACATAATAGATAGCTGATATTTTTACTAAACTGTTACCAGCAACACCTTTTGGATATCTTCGCCAGAAGTTGGGTGTGACCTCACTGTCAAACTAAGAGAGTCCATCATGTCAGGGGGAGCTTGTATTGGTTGAATATCTGATACCTCCAAAGAATACTGCAACAAATCAGGGGGAGATTGTTTCTTATTTGACATTGATGTCAAAGGGGGAGAAAGTGTATAATACAGTGGTCAAATTGGATGTTCTTATGTTCTTCAAGTGGATTCCATCAATGCCAAAGGGGGATATTGTTGGCATGTTTTTAGACAGAGGCAGAGTATGCGTATTTGTTTTTCATTGATGGCAATGACAAGATCAACTAAGAAGAGGAATAGTGATCGGTAGATCCTTCAGAATCCCCGATGGTCGTTAGATCCTCTCAAAGTGGAAGGATAGATAAAGAAGGGCTAATAGGTTGAAATGTTGATTAGCATAAATCCCATCATTCGTTGGATTAAAACACGATTCCCGTCAGTCGTTGGATCTTGTTAAATGGGAGGACAGGATAAGCTACAAAGAGCTACATCGTAGAATAGATCTGAACCGTCAGATCATCCAAAAAGATCACAACCATTGATCATTCCAAAAGGATCATGACTGAATATTTGCTTCAAGAATACCCATTAGCTATCGGATCCAGTGGAGTTGCAAGGAGGATAAGCCCAGGAGTTAGTTAACACTCCAAAGTAGAAAATGACGTGAATCATTGGATGCACAGTATATGTGGCAAGAGGTCAACATTTCACTGACTAAAAGGTCAAATGAAGGAGGCTCCTAACCTCTCAAACTCGAGATATGCGAAATCACGATATAATATCAGCCGTTGGATTGAAGACAAATCTAGGCCATCAGATCTAGGAGGTATATCATGAAAGACCACATTAGCAAGGAAAGGTGGCAACTTACGACAACAAGGACACATGGCATGAGCATATAAGGACACGTGTCAAATTGTTTCATTTTTTCAGACCACTAGAAATCACAATTCTGAGTGACATGTGGCAACGACTTGGCTTTTGACACATCATTGAGTGACGCAAGAATGTTGTCACTTCATGAGTTCTTATTTCGGGAGTTTCAGCTTCAAAGTCTCGAAGGCTGAAGTACTGGGGAAGAGGAGATTCATTCGATCACCATGGATTGTGGACCATTGATCTGACTCCATTACGGATTTTCGGATACCGGGAGTTGGAGGAGTCAAGACTCTTCACCTGTGGATTACTGAAATTTGAAATTTGAAAACGCCTTTTTGTATAGGCTGTGGTCACCGCCCGTGGTCATGTGAGAGGGAGGAGCTAGCGGAGCTAAGACCCTTTTCGGAGATCGCAACATGAAGAGTCAAGATTCTTCACCTCTGGATTACCAAAATGCGAAAATGCCTTTTTGTGTAGGATGTGGTCACCGTTGGTGATCATATGAGAGGGTGGAGCTAGCGGAGCTAAGCTCTTTTTCGGTGATTGCAACTTGGAGTGTCGAGACCCTTCGACACAGGATTGCCGAAATGCGAAATGCAAAAGGCATTCTGATTAGGCCCATGGTCAAAGCCAATGGACATATGGATTAGGCGCTACATCCATGATTGGTAATCCAACGGTGCAGATTAATCAAGAATATGATCGAAGGGTCATTGTTTATTTTAATGATTAATAAGCTCAGTTACGATTCAGTTAGAAAATCGAATCATGGTTCTTGATCAGTTGGCGATTCAGTTTTCGAGACATTTTTGTCTTTGCCCAAGGAGATTTGAGGTGTAATTGATGAGGCTGGTGTGTATAAAAGGAGAGATGCAGCGATTGTGTAAGGTTGGTTGTTCTAATCGGAAAAATCAGATGAACTGTAAGAAGGGTAAAATTACAGTAGGCTGAGCATGAGATAAAACTCAAAGATGAGTAACAGTCGCTGAATAGACAAAAGCAAGAGCAGAATATCAGAATAACATGTAGTAGAGAAGAATTGTAGAACAGTTTTTGAACCAGAGAAGAACTACAAAATAGTGAAGAAGGGGTAAGAATTGAGATACCTGTATTGTTTGTTTGTCAATAATTTATTCATAATCAGTGAGGAAGGGTGGTGCTAAGTGTTATCCCTCAAAATAGCACCATCATTTTGAGTGATAGAATGAGTCAAAAATTTCATTTCTGTGAGTCTTGGTTTTCAAAAATTACTTTTTCATCTTTCCACAGTGCGCTCCTTTTAATTTTTTGCGGGTTAGCTGTTGAAAGCTGTCACTTTCCACAGCGCACGAGTCATAAAATAATACCTCTGCGCTGGGGAAAGTCCCGATTTCCTCAAAATGACTTTTCTTGCACACGACAAAGGTCGAGACCACAATACACGAAATCAACTCCCGGGTCAAACCTCAAATTCAGCCACGATTCAAGCCATTAATCAGCCATGCGTTTCACCAAAGTAATAACACATTTTCTTCATAAGTGTTTTGTTTTGCATGGTCGTGTTTATCCTTTGATATCACAGATGCCAGTGCCCTGCAAGGATTGCGTTTGCCAGGTGTTATTAGGGTTTCTTGCA
>ML832840.1:40071-52278 GCA_009831015.1 Picea engelmannii
CCAATGATCCTATATTGCATGATCCCACATGGCCTGCAATGCCCACCAAACTACCTTCAGACATACCAAAGTTTGAAGGAAAGGCAGGCGATGACCCTGCCAACCATGTCATGACCTTTCACCTATGGTGCTCCTCAAATAGCATTATGGATGATTCCATCAGACTACAATTATTTCAATGCACACTCACTGGCCCATCGGCTAAATGGTATGTCGAAGAAAAATCAGGGTCCCACGCCACTTTTGAGTCGTTGGCCAAAGCATTCTTGACCTTATTCCAATTACCCATCCTCCACGACAATGGTCTATAACTACTTTCTAATTTCAAAAAAACCTCAGCCACACACATCGCTAACCACATTCACGAGTGGTGTAGGCGACGTAGTTTGTGTAAAGCAGAAACCACCAAGCAACAGTGTCTCGACTGGTTTCTTAGATCACTTGTCTCTCTCCTCGGTAAGGATGTAGCTTCCACCTTCCCTCAATATGAAGAGGAAGCCATCAGTAAATCCCAATAGTATGACCTCATTTATGCACAGTCAGAATACTTATACACTGTACTTTCTGATCTTCCAAAACCTGTGCCATTTGGCCAAGACAAACCTGGGATGTCTCACTCAGCAGACGGCCTAATTGGTGCCACCACTCACCACGGTCCACAAACCCAACCACCACCGATGTATGGAAAACCTCAATACCCGCCGACATATGGGGGAACTTCTTATTACCCCCCACCCCCTTATCAATGGCCATACCCTGTGGCTATACCTCCACCCATTAGTGGACCACCACCGACACCTCCCATACATCCACCTGTTCCAACAAGCAGTGGTACTCCCTCAACCTTAGCTTATAGTACTAGCGAAATCACTACGCCTTCCTATGTACCTTATGGATCGGTACCACCACATAATCCGTACTTCCCATTTTCGGGTCCTCCACAACCCATGGCTCCCCCACATCCTCATGCGGGGGTTAATTTTGTTCAACCCTCTGCTGCTCAGCAATACCAAAGTTTTGAACAGTTAAATATAGCTAATACAACCCATCCATCGAACAATGCCAAGAAGAAAGGACGGAACAGAAATAACAACAACCCAGGTCAAGGCAGGAATCAACCCCCACAACACCAACCCCCTCGGGGCAACCAGAACCAACGGAACCAAAACCCCCAAGGGGGAAATAATAATAAACGCCAAGGGAGAAATAATAACAATGTTAAAACCATCTTCCCGTGTGCCCTTTGTGGTGAGTTCGATCATTACACTCATCATTGCCCCCAGATCGCTGATTTCAAACGGTTGAAAGACTCTGGTAGTCTTCCCCATTCTCCCGCACCGCCTGCCCCTCAGTAGGCACCAAAAAAATACGTACAACAACCTCCTCCCGCCGTGCTGCAAAATCCTATTCCACATCAGGGTGTAATCAACACCCAACAAGACACCCAACATCCCCCACCTCAGACGGGACAATACCTCAACCCCAACAATCCAACAAATCGCATAATTCTCCTCACAAGTGAGGAAGAAATCTTTCTGCAAACACGTAGTCGTCAGTATCATGCACCCGCTGAGTCTCCTCCCATCCCTCTAGAGACAAACCCTACACTGACGAGACCCCCGTTGGTGATCCCTCGCCCTTCCGCCGAACCACCGCTTCACATCCCTCGCATCCCCTTGCACAGGAATTTCCACAACCCATAGGCTAGGGAAGCTCATAACTATAGTTTGGTAGATGACTTAGCACAATCCCTGGCTACCATGTCAGTCTTGGAAGTCCTCCAGACTGGTCCTACTCAGCGGAAATCATTACTTTCCGCCCTGGGGGCAGTCAACCCTGCAGATACCCGACTCATCACCTTTGATCTTGACCGCGGAGAACCTCGTCTCCCCTCCTTGATCGCTTTTCAAATACCAGTGAAAATATGGAACATCACAGTTCATCGGTGTATCATCGATGAAGGTGCATCTACATGCTTTATGTCCAAAACAGAATGGCAGAAGCTTGGTTCCCCCGAACTCATTCCCTCTGCCATCACCTTACGAGCTTATGACGGACGAACATCATCTCCTGAAGGGCTCTTCCAAAATGTCTCTGTTGAACTTGGGGGCAAGACTATTCTCATTGATATCGAAGTTATTGATGCCCCGCTCGATTATAATATCTTGTTCGGTCGTAGCTACATGTACTCTATGAAGGCAATGGCTTCTTCCGTCTTTCGGACAATGATGTTCCCTCACAATGGGAAGATCATTACTATTGACCAAGTCTCACATTATGAGCCTAACCCATTTGCCAACATCAATAACATTCTTCCTCTCATCCACACAAGCCACGACGCATATCCACTCGTCGAGATGGGTCCTGGGATTTTTAAAGATCCTTCCTTGTTAGGAACGTACCATGGAGCACCACCACTCCTGCATCCTTCCAATCAAGTGTGCGTCATATCATCTAATGGAACTCACACAAAGGATACCCTTCCTCCTACAGAGGCTTCTATCATATCGGACGTCCCACTCGTCACAGAAACCCCCCCTCTAAAACCTCCTGGACACTCGTCGACCTCGGCAGTCCACAAATCCACCTCTCCCCACGGACATGTTCCCGTTTGGGAGACATTTCCCCAAGCCATCACTCAAATTCCCTTCTTTTACCCTCCACCAGGTATCGAATCTTTTCAGGTAGCCGTAATGCTCACACTACCTAATATGGTGTTAGCAATCCCAGTTTGGTATTTACACCCACTAGAGATGGTCCCTCGACCATCTCAGCCCCCCCAGAACAAAGGAATCCCCATGAAGATTCCCATTCTTACTCCAACCACACCCCCACTCACTAACTCTCCTGCCACAGTTGGGGGCAAGAGAAAGAAGAAGGAGCCCACAAATCCACTTCCTCCACGCATCCCACCACCTTGCGCACTATGTGAGAAAGAGGGAGACCAAACCAACAATTGTCCGTCGTTACCAGAATTATGGAATTTGATCCCACTCAATCACACTCCCCTAACACCCGCCACTCCAGCAGGTCCCGCCACTACCACCCCCCCTTCCAGTAGTAAAGGGTTGAGGACCAAATACGCTTGTGCTATATGTTCTGAATATGTCCATTATACCCACCATTGCCCAACACTGCAACGCTTTCGGCAAACATTAGCCGCAGTGCGCCAGAACTTCCAGAGCAACCCCAGTCCTGCTACGTCCTCCTCAACAAATATCATTGACATCCATTATGTCACCACTTCAATCAATGAATGTATGAGACACCCTTGCTCTCTCTGCGATTCATTAGCTCATTTTACATACCAGTGTCCTATGATCCTTGAATACAGGCAACACCAATTGACCCTGCTTCACCAACCCGCAACAACAATAATTGAAATTACCTCGTCACTAGAGGATATTCATGTCATTTCTCCTGAACCCGAGGCACTCCCCACACCTCCATGGTTCTTAGATGACGTATCTGAGGATTCACCCCCCAACCCCCCCAATTCTCCTGCTCATTCCCCTACGAACACTCTCCACCCAACCACCACGGGTACCCCTCAGTACTTCAATATATGGTTTATGTTGAGTGAACCCTCCCCATCTCCTAACAATGTTCCCCCTGCTTCTTCATCAAGGGGAAACCATACGACCACAGTCACCGAGATCACTCCTCACGACCCCTTGTATTCCCGTCACTTCCAATGCGACGAAGAAATACTTGAAGAGTTAAACCACCCAGAATCTCCCTGGGATGCGCTACATCATCGTGCACTCTTCTCTCCACAGGAAGCTTCCATGCCTCCTCACCAAAACCCCATTTACGCGGTCGAAACCAAATATTTTATCCCATTAGGGCCTATCGACTGGTTCAAAAATCCCATTCCTTCCCCTGATGATTTTGAAGAGGGTAACATGGCCAACATTTCCCCCACCATTAAAATCGACATTCATTAAAAATGACATCGTCAAGGAAATCACCATTGGAGCTACTTTCACTCCTCAGGAAATAACCGCAAATAAATCCCTCTTCCAAGAATATAGGGATATTTTTGCCTGGTCATACACAAAAATGCCTGGACTCGATCCCTCTATTGTCGAACATCGCATCAACACCTGGCCCGACATCACACCAGTGCGCCAAAAATAGCGACCACTACACCCATCCAAAGCCGCGGCTATCAAAGCCGAAATTGACAAATTACGCGCTGTCGGTTTCATTTACCCCATCGCCTATACCTCATGGGTTTCCAACCCTGTACCCGTTAACAAAAAACAGGGACTATCCGCATTTGCACAAACTTTAGCGATCTCAATCACGCATGTGCCAAAAACAACTTTCTAACACCTTTCATCGATCAAATCATCGACGACTGGGCTGGCCACGAGGCTCTCTCCTTTATGGATGGATTCTTTGGTTATAATCAAATTCACATTCACCCCGTTGATCAGTATAAAACTTCATTTACTACCCCTTGGGGTACTTTCGCATATCGTGTCATGCCTTTCGGCTTAAAAAATGCCGGCGCGACTTTCCAACAGGCTATGACATACATCTTTCACAATCTGGCCAATATCATCGTCGCCTACTTGGACGACCTCATAGCTCGAGCCAAAAAACGCACCCAACATCTCGATGATTTATAAATCATCTTTCAACGGTGTCGTCAGTACAACATCCGCTTGAATCCTCTCAAGTATGTGTTATGTGTCACCACAGGGCGCTTCCTTGGTTTTATTGTTTCTCAAAGTGGTATTACCATGGACCCCCTCAAAGTCCAAGCTATCACTGAAATTCCACCTCCTCGGAATTTACGACAACTTCAGAGTCTACAGGGCAAAGATAACTTTCTTAGACGCTTTGTCCCAGATTACGCCATACGTGCACACGGTTTCCTTCGCTTACTACGTCACGACATCCCATTTCGCTGGGACGACCATGCCCAATAGTCATTTGATTATCTTAAAACAACACTTTCAAAGGCACCTTTAATTAGTGCACCTGACTACAATCACGACTATATCCTCTACGTATCAGCATTAGCTGTATCAGTAGCCGACGTCCTCATCCAGCTAGGTGATGACAATCGTGAACATGTCATTTATTACGTTAGTAAAAACCTCTCAGGGCCACCCTTGAAGTATAAACATGAATATAAACTTTCTCTTGCAGTCGTCCTCACAGTCCAGATACTGCGCCACTACATTCTGCTTCGCACAACAAAGGTCGTCACAGATTCCAACCCTATGCAGTACTTGCTTAGTCATCGACAAGTTAACAGAAAATTCGCTCGATGGATCGTTATCCTTCAGGAGTACAACCTCGATTTCTCAACACCTAAGAGTAAGAAGGCCCTCATTCTCGCCGAACTTGTCACGTCCCTCCCCTCTGACACCACCAGCGCCCCCGTCAACACTGACTGTCCCGATGAACATATCTTTTACATCACTACGGATGATCCTTGGTACGACGACCTTCTCGTTTATCTCCACACTCAAAAGTTTAGTAACCACCTTTCACGCGATGATCGTCGTCATATTCGCCATCAGAATATCGTCGATCTTCCTTACAGAACAACGAGGCAGCTAAAAAACATTCCAAGGCTACCTTTGATCGCCATGTCAACCTTCGATCATTCCACGAAGGCGACCTTGTCCTGGCTTACGATATCACTCATGATACCTTTGTCCATGGAAAATTTGAGTCACTTTGGCATGGCCCATACATAATTCAACATTGCCTCACCAAAGGCGCATATATTCTGGCCTCTCCCGAAGGCCTCTCTCTCAAAGAACCCGTCAACGGGTTATACTTAAAGAAATTTTACGCTTAAACGTAGTCATCCTACTTTAGGTTATTTCTTTTCTAGCGTTTTTAATCTTTTTTCTCCTTCCCTCACATATAAACTATCCTTTGTGCTAATGAAAGATGCTTCCTCCACCATCTTACCACATCAATTACGCCGACAGTGCCAGCTGTTGGACGCAAAATCTCGCTTCGGTTGCTTGGGCTCTCTACACCCCCTCACATGAAATGCTCCATTCGAGTGGCATATGTTTGGGGTCAACAACCAACAACCAAGCCGAATACACTGCTGTCATTGATCTCTTGGCCGATGCCCAACATCATCATATTCGTCACCTTAGCATCTTTCTTGACTCTCAACTAGTCGTTCTCCAGCTCAACAATGTGTACCGCGTCCGTGATCCTTGCCTCTTTCACAAATACTTGCAGGTTAGGCTTTTATCTCGACATTTTGATTCCATTACATTTACACATATTCCAAGACAATTGAATCAAATTACAGATAACCTGGCTAATATTGTGTTAGAATGGCATATATCACATCAAGCTACCTCTACACATACATAAACATATCCAAATCCTGTCACAACATATACATAGAATAGACATCCTCAAAACATTAACCAAAAACATATAAACACCACATAGATCTCAAAAATGTATACTCATGTATATATAAAGGTCCATAGTGCCATCCGAATGTTTATATAAAAAAAATGCAGGTATCCGCAGGCCAATGCATCACCTCGGTACAAAATGGGCTCACTAGCTTATATACCAAACATATATCCATACATCAAATACATAGAGCACCACTCATGGTGCCTCTAAAGCACCACCACCTGCCCCTCCCTCAGGTGGTGGCGGCCCACCACCACCTGCCTTAGGCGGTGGTGGTCCACCTCCTACAGGCCGCTCCTGCCCCGGCGACAGTCGTCCGCTCATCATAGTAGCAACCACTACTACTCGTTGTACTATGGCCCACCATGGCAGTGGAATCCCCACACACTGCTCCAGGAAAATCTCATCCTGGATGGGCGACCACATGCCCTCAGGCACGTCCTATAACACCGTCTCCAAATGATGATGTATGTCCTCAAAGTCCACTCTGGCAGCCACCGGAGGAGCGTATGATGGCCCAACACCAGGGTCATCAAAACAACACCTCCTTGCTACCCTCTCCAGCTCCGCTGGTCACACCGCGACGTCCTCACACCGACGTCTCTCTCCCCACGGCAGTCTCTCCGGCTCCCGACGAGCCGACGCTCTATGCAACTCCACCTCGCACCCACGAGGTGCCACATCTGCACATGCACACAAACAACAGATAGTATCAGCATCTATATCATATACATATGGACTACTATCTCAAAAACAAATACAAACAAAATACAAATCAAATATCATCAACATACCTTGATGATCAAAAACCTCCCCTGGAGGTAGCACCATGTCCGGATCATCTCGGAAGTCCACCCCGGCATAGGGGTAACGTAAAATCACCTGCGGCATCTGCCGCCATACCTGCGCCGCCTCTGCAGAAAAGAAGTGGCCACCTTCGCCACCACCATGGCGAAGCAACACAGTCCACCACCGCCTCAGTCATGGCTCTCGCGCCCCAAGCGCACCCAATAGAATCCTAGGGTGCAACATCGACACCCTCTCTAGAAACCAGTCCACCAGGATGGACCCAAAGGAAAAATCCCCCGTATTCGTGGACCGACAATGGTCCATCTACCCCACCATCCTCGAATGTAGCGTAAGCCCCTAGGCGAAATGCTCGCCGACCAACACTCTCTCCAGCACTAGAAGCTGGCCACCGCTGATCCGTTGGGTCGCCAGTGACCCGTATACTTGCACAATCATCACTACTATACATCGATGCACCAGGGAATCTATAGACCCAATACTCGCAACCATCCTGGACATAAATTTTTGACCTGAACAATATCTCCGGCCAATGGTTGCTAGGGTCAGATCCCTCAGCAACACCAGCTCCGCTGGTAAGGGAATACCCCGAAACAGGAGCCCAGTCAAGAAGTACACATCCTCCATCGTAGTGAAGGGGATCTGCTCTCCTCGTACAAGAAATCAGTGGAGCTCAGGACTCCACATATGAATCAGGAACTACAGGAGATACTCATGTGCCTGTATCAATGGGCACTCAAAGAACTTTAGCAACCCACAGGCTTCCAAGTAGCACGCACACCTAGCCCCTCAATGGCCACAACGTCTCATAGCTGCGACCCATCTCTCTCTCGTAAACCCACTGGCATCGTGCAAACTGTCCACCTTCAGCCACAACAAAGAGTCTTATATCAGCCCACGAGACCATCAACAAACATCACAAAGATCAATTTACACCCATCAGCTTTGCCTCTAAGGCATGGTTGTTTCAACCCACAGGTGCGCACACATGCGTGCCTGTTCACTACAAAGGCGCGCACGTATGCGCACCTATCCGCTTCACATGCACGCTCTCAGGCGTGCCTGTTACCTACATAGGCGCACCTGTTACCTACACAAGAACGCATTGGTGCACACCTGTCCACGCCATAGCCGCGCACAAATGCGCAGCTATACAACCAACAGACACGCACCTAGTGTGTGTCTTTAATTCCCTCACCCGCGCCCTCGTGCACGTCTATCTGGTGGGCAGGCGCGCACGTGTGCACGCCTACTTCTGGATCGCCCATGCATGTGGGGACCACATCCCCAAAATTCCTCTGTACGGCCCTCCATACAACCCCTACCCAAAAAATGAAATCCTATTTCTATGCAGGATGATTAGACTACTAACCTAGTGCTCGCTAATCGCTAATCAGATGCCTCGTCCTCTCTGAATCTCCAAATCTCCTCTGAAAACTGCTTGTCCAGTCACTATTGCAGCAGGTACAAATGAGGTGGCAATGTGGGCCCTACAACTATATATAGGCCTTTTTGCCAAACTTCCACTCACCATTCCGGGAGCCCACGGTGTCCATTTTTTGATCCGTCTTCAGCCACGGGATCAACATCCCGTCATCTACATCACAACATTCCTTGGGCCTCTTTTCATCCTGATCCCCCGGGGCGCCTTTTTTTCATACCCTGGTCAGGTACGCATGTGCATATTCACGCTTATCAAATACATGCTCATATCTTTGATTCTCTTCAGATATTGTTCACTTTGGGTATTTTGTTTTCATGTGTGCAGGTACTTGATCATCATACATCGACACAACCCCTTCAGGTATATACTCATCACTGACATGTAGTATTCCCCCCTGTATCACACTTACATTTCCAGTCACACCCTCTGACATTTGCCTCTAGGGTCCCCCTTCCCGGCTCTGCAGTACCCACACCTCCATTTGCATCTTCGGTACTATCACCCGGTAGCATTCTTACCCACATGAGTTGTCCCATTCATAGCACCTTCTGACACTTTTGACACTCATGCTGTTTTTCAAAACCCTTTAGGGATGGGAGTCCCGATAGTCTTTCATCATGTTGTGAATCAACCACATACTCCTTCTCCTCATTTTGCTAGCTTTCCCATATGGACTCCCATATTATCTCTTCACGGTTCTATTTTTTGCTTGCACCTCCGCAGTATCACGAACCCTCCATTTCATCCACAATCAGTTTGCCCATCTACAAATCTCCCTTCATTTCACTTACCTCATACAGAAACTCACCAATGGGCCCCCACCCTTCATCATCTTTCTGAGCAAATTATGCCCTGCATGGGCCACCCACATCACACTGGGGCACCCATTTCTGTATTTGTACATTTCTCCCCAATTATTCATTATTTATTGTACAAACACCTTTATTTCCAGTCATTACATTACCCTTTTTGTCGTCACCTTTGGTGACCTGCTTTCCTTTTTTTGGGCCAACCGCAACCCATGTCACCCTTGGTCGGGGCACTACTTTTCATCCACCCTTGCCGGCATCATCCATATCTTAAGAGTACCCAACATGTCACTTACCTATGCCCTCTAAATTTGTTCACCTTGTCCCGCCTCTGGCACAACTTATCCCCAGTCTTGTCGTCCCCCTGACACTCGACCTCATTGAACGATTGCGGCCACTTTTTCTCTCACACATACTCCAACCAAGGGCAGTCTTGAGTCTTCCCACATCTTGACTTCATCCATGTACCTCTGCCACTTCCTCACCTTAGTAGATTTCACGAAGCCATTTTCTTCTGGGAGTCGCGTCCCCCTTTTTGTCGACATCAACACAGTTTCCAGAAGGGCGACAGTATCTTGATTCTCATTATCCACTCAATGAGAGATCTCGAACAGCACAGGGTGAAACACTATTGCTCCCTGCTGTCGTTGACCCCCTTAACATTTGAGGCCAACACTTTCTCATGTTATGGTGGGTCTTACTTTGCGACTATTGCAGTTAGTTCTTTTATTTTGTCGAAGACCTCTGAACTTGGCAAGGCCATCAATGCCCACATAATCGCTGCTACTTATTACTGCGATCACTGCCTACTATTCAGAGCATGTTCATTTGCAGAATTGTCTTCTGCTTGTATCACGACCGCCCTCGAGGGCGCTGCAGTTGTCTACACCAACACTTCAGTCATCTTTTTCTTCAGAGCTACATGACATGAGCATGGGGCATGCCCGCCTCGTTTGTACACAGTTTTCTATTTTTACACACCTCATGGAAGGTCAGGTCCTACCGGTTCATTTTTCCCTCCAACGGATCGCTCTGGATGATCCCACTACTACTCTCTCTTACAACAACATTCTCAGTAGAAGAAACATTGACGGATTTTGGCTATACGTATGCTCCTAACCTCATCCATCGGGGGGCATCTGTTATCACTGAAATTTCGTCCGCACATGGTTACAAGAACTCAACATCGTCAAACAGTGATGAAGTCATCCATGGACCTGAATTAATACCACAACATTCAAAAAGGTCAAAAAACTATACAAAGTAGTGAAAAATTGAAGAGCACTATGCAGACATTGGGCGCGCGTGCGCATGCGCGGAACAATAATGCAAAATTCACGCACAGGTGCACGATGCGCGACTGTTAGCGCAAAACGCCGTTCACCTGCTAAATGATGCATTTATGAGAGTGGTCGGTCTCCCACCCACTTATGGTTCAACTCCCAAGCCGATTTGACCCTCAAATCTAGACTGGATCCGACTGGTGGGATGGTCAAAGACCTAGGAATGCCCTAAATGGCCTCTTTTCACACTACAAAGCAGTTAAACAATAACCCAAAGGAATGCTATAAAAAGCCATGAATGCACCTCATTTTCTCAAGGAATTCAAAGTAATGTTATGCTGCCTCTATTTCTTTGAGGAATCCATCCTTGTCAAGAGCATATTGGCACCATTACATTGGGCAATCCACCTCACCATTGAGTGGATTTTTAAAGAGTTCTTTCATCACCATTTTCCATTTTTCTTTGTTGTAAGAAGAGCTAGCTAGTGAGGGTCCAAGAGCCTTCCCTTGGAGGAAGAAGGGACTCATAGTCCCCTTTCTTCTTGGTTCTTTGTTTTCACTAATAGATCAACCTCAAACATTGGTGACATGGGTCTTTTGGTTCTTTTTGTTTCTATGTCCCTATGCTCATGAATTTAATTGTTATTGCATTTCTTAGTTTAATTCTTAATTGTAGTCTTTTATTTTCTTTCCCTAACTCTTTTCTTCACAGCTGTCCTACTCAGCAGACCCAACTGAGCTTGCAAGCACCTTTGTTTTGCTCACCAAGGTGACGAAAGAGGCACAACAACGATAAAGGAACAATATTATCTTGCTGGCAACTATGAGGACCAGTACATGAGATGGACCACACTGCGGCAAGAGAGGGGCCAAGTGGTTCTGGATTTCACTAATACCTTCCATACCTTGCACAACAAGCTGGGTATCAAAGACTTCGAACAACATTTGGTTCTGAAATACCGTGGGGCTCTACACAGATACATCCAAACAGAAATGGATTTTATGGACATCTCATCACTCGGTGCTGCTTATAGATATGTTGTAAAAATCGAGAATAAATTTAAGCACCAGAACAAATGGTAGTTTGGGTCTGCAAATCCACAACAACCAAAGTATGATAAATATGGCCCTAACAAACAGTCTCTCGAAAACCAATCCAAGCCACAGGAAAAGAAGGGTCACAAAAAGACGAAGAAGGACACCGGAAACTGGTGCGATTTCCACAAAATCCCTTGGAACAACATCAAAGAATGTTGCTCAAAATAGTCATTGGTGGCTGAGATCAAAGAAAAGGAGCCGAAACCTGATTCAAAATCCGATTCAGAAAATATTGATAGAAGACATATCATCAACGTAGACCCACTCTATTTTTGTGACCGCATCAATTCAACCAGAAGAACCCATAGATATTGAAAAGGGGAAGTGCCTTTTTCATTCATATATGTGT
>ML832841.1:7625-52273 GCA_009831015.1 Picea engelmannii
CCATTTGTACACCTTATCAATCATGATAATACAATAATGAGAGCATGGGTCCTCCAACCATTCTTCTAGGATAACTCAATCCGCAAAGCGTCTTCCCATGAGGGATTTCACCATAAGGGGACCACTTTGGAGTTCATCCATTTATGCACCTTATCAATCAAGATAAGACAACAATGAGTCATCTATACCTTTTTCCAACAATGCATCATACACCAATGGAACCACATCGATCCATCTTCATCATGTATCAATGACAACTCATTGATCCATCTTCATCTATGCATTCTCATCAAGGACAATACATATTATATTACATAAATCATCAATCAATCAATCCTTTGACATCAATCAATCACTTGACATCAATCAATGACATCAATCAATCAAACCATTGGCATCAATGACAACATGATCCAACACCATATGCTTGTCCTTTCACTGTGGTGGATGGCTCAATGTTCCAACCTCCATTGTTCGCTCTTCAACATACTCCTCTGGTCGACGAGTGACATCTTCCACTACTCCCTCCTGTGGGTTTTCTGACGTGGTTTTCTATGATCCTTCTAGCGCAACCATTTTTTCCTGGTTTGGAGTCGTCCCATTGACTCTCGGGGCTTCTTCAAGGTTTTCTGGGTGCCCTAGGTTGCCCGCACCCTCATCTGGTTGACCATATACCTCTTCTGGGATATCAATGTCCATTCCCATTGGTGATTTCTGTTGGGTTTACTCCATAATGGGTGTGGGGCTTCCAGGTGTTGTATCCAATGATGGTATTTTGTCCACATTGATGACTTCTGCTGGCTGAGATGGTTGTTGTTCACTTCCATGTGGTTGTGATTGTGCTTTGGTACTACTTCAGGGTCGTCTGGAAGTCTGTCTCAGTTCTCCTTGTTTAGGTGGTGCCATGGTGGTAAAGTTGTCGTTCACCGAGCTCAGTGGCCTCTGTAGCCGCTGCAACCTTCACTCTCTACTTTGTATGCTCTATCACTCTGTGCCTTTCCCAATTTCACAATAACCTTTCCGCTCTCGCATCCTTGCTTTGTATTGGCATCGTGTGAATCTTTTAGGAAACGTAACCATGATTATGATTTAATTGAATTTCCGATTCCTTCATCCTTTCCATTGATTTCCCTTGCCGTCGCCAGTTGGCATGATTAATGCGGCGTCCCGTCAGTTGTTTCTGGCATTCAATTCCGATAGCCACCGTCAATTGGTGCTTCTTTTTCCATATCTTCCTTTCCTGCTTGTTTCCGCTCTGTAGTGACCGCTGGCCTTGTATCCAACGTGATAACATTACCGAGCATGTGTTCTCCTTCTTCTTTCGGTGAACTATGCCTCTGTTGTTACCTTTTGATGTTCTACACTATGTCTCTTCTCTCTCTCTTTTTTTTACTACGCAGTGACTTTCAAGTTGCAGGTGGTCGACTGTCCTTGTACAACTTCAGTCGGCTCCCATTGATCATCCCTTTGAGTTTTTTGTCGCCTAAGTCCTTCAACTATACAACTCCCCCATCTGTGACAGTTTTTACTTCGTATGGTCCTAACCAGTGCATTATGAGTTTTCCTGGGTGTTGAAGGGATTTACTGTCATACATCAACACCAAGTCTCCTTCCTTGAAAGTTTTACTCTTGATATGTTTTTCATGCCAAGATTTGTCTCTTTCCTTATGAAATTATTGGTGGAACCCTACTAGAATCCTATCTTTCTCCATGATGATTAGTTGATTCAACCTATCCTGTACTGCACCTCATTTTGTCATGTTCGTAATCACTGCTACGCGCAGGCTGGGTACCAAAAATTCTAATGGCACCACTAATTCTTGTCCATATACCAATCTGAATGGTGCACGTCCTGTCAATTTCTTGCATGTGGTCCTGTATGCCCACAATATTGCTAGTATTTTTAGGTCCTAATCATCCCTATTAACGTTACAAATATTCGTGAGTGCATTTTCAAGGATTTTTTTAAAGGCTTCTATTGTTCCATTTTCTTGTGGATGATATGGTGTACTCTTTTGGTGATGGACTTCAAATTCCTCAGTCATAGACTTAATAGTACTATTAATGAAGTGAGTGCCTTGGTCACTCATCAAAATCCTTGGGCAACCAAATCTAGTGATCACTTGCTCAAACAGGAAGTGTGTTGCTGTCTCTGCACTGCAATCTTTGATTGGTGCTGCTTCCTCCCATCTTGTCAGGTATTCTGTCACGGTGATAATGTACCTTGATCCTGTCCTCTTGGCGGGTGGGTTAATTGGTCCCACAATTTTTTTTCCCATTTGTCGAATACCTGCAAAGTTACCTATGGTCGCAGAGGCATCTCACTCCTTCTATTCAGTTTACCAACCCTTTGACATACATCACATTCTGGAAGTATTCTTTTGAGTCTCTATGAATGGTCGACCACCTTATTCTTGCACGCAATACCTTCTGCAGGGTATATTTTCCTACATAATGTCCTCCTATTATTCCCTCATGGCTTCTGCTAAAATCCTTGGTCTTTCATGTTCTAGCACACATATTCTAAAGATTCTTTCTGGGCCCATTTTGTATAAGTGCCCTGCAATTAGCTGATAGTATGCATCCCAGACTACTACATTTTTCTTCTGCTCGGTGTTTTATTCCTGTGGTGCAGTCCCTGTACTAAAGTACTGGATAATGTCTGTGAAGTATTCATCGATGATTTGGACTGAAAATAATTGTGCGTCCGAAAATTTTTCCTCTATATTTGTAGGTTCTTCTCCATTCTTGATCCTTGACAGGTGATCTGGTCCTACATTCAGCTTCCTTAGTTTACTATTACTTCAAAATCAAATTCTTGAAACAACAGTAGCCATCTGCAAATTCTCCCCCCCAACACTGGCTTGTTGACTAGGTATTTAAGTGCCGAATGATCTATGAATATCTTAAAATGTTTCCCTAATAAGTAGTGTCTAAAATTCTGAAGTGCGTAGACCATAGCTAGGCCTTCCCTCTCTGTAGTGTTGTAGTTCTGCTCCGATTCTGATAGTTTTCTACTAGCAAATGCTATAGGATGATCCAATTCTCCTGCTCTTGGTTGTGCCAGAATAGCTCCAAGTGCTATGGTTGATGCATCTACATGTATGCAAAATGCCTTCTCCCAGTATGAGAATACTAGTATTGGCGCGGTAACCATTTTTTATTTTAGCGTATCCAGACTGTGTAGACAATCCTTATTATACTGGAACTTTGTGTCTTTCCTTAACAGTTTCTTCATTGGCGTGGTGATCTGTGCGTACCCTTTTATAAATTTTTTGTAGTATCTTGTGTGTCCCAATGTCACTCTTAGTTGACGAACGTTTTTTGGTGGTGGCAGGTTAACGATTGCGATAATTTTGGCAGGATCTACTAGTAAACCTTGCTTGCATACTATATGGCCCAATAGTATCCCAAAAGGTGTTCTGAAGATGCACTTCTTGATATTTAATGATATCTAGCACCGCCTGCATCTTTCTAACATTAGTTGTAAGAACTCTACATGGTATTTCAACAGGATATAGACTATCCAATCGTCCAAGTATAACTCTAGAAACTGGTGGATAAATTCTTTAAATGCAACTATGACTACTCTAGAAAATATTTTTGGTGCATTCTTCAGTATAAACAACATGACTGTGTACTGGTAGGATCCCCATTCTGTAGAAAAAGTGGTCTTGTATCTGTCTTCCAGTGCTATCTTGATCTGATGGTATCCTGAAAATCCATTGATGAATGAATCAACTTCCTATCCTCCTATGTTCTCCAACACCTTGTCTATGAAGGGTGTAGGGAATGGGTCATGTAGGCACGCACCATCCAAATTCCTCAAGTCGACGTGTATTTTTATTCCACCTTGTTTTTTTATCCTAAACTACCATCGAACTTATCCATTCTAATTCTTCCATAGGTTCTATGATTCCATCTTCCAGCATCCTATCAATCTCAGCTACAACTTTTTGCTTATATATCAGATTAAGTCTATATGGTTGTTGTCTGATCGGTCTTGCCTCAACTCTAAGTGGTATATTCATTTCACCTAGCTCTCCTGCTATGCCCTTCATTTCTGTGAACATTGTGTTGAGAACTCAACACACCCTAAAAATCCTATGTCAATTTTTTACTCTTTGGGTACTGTTGATGGGTCTTAAATCCCTTGATTCAAAAGTAGGAACCAAACTCGCTACTGAGGCCCAATTAGACTCTGCAGTGTTTGAAGTGGAATGGTTCTCCAGACATTGTGATCCGGCAAAATTATCGATGGGCTTTACGTTTTCTTGTGAAGGCTCTTCCTTCAGTTGGAACTCTCTCTTTCTTGTATTTTCTCTTGGGTGGGACATATATGAGATGTGAGTCAGTATAAACCAACTTGGCAATAAAAATAGAATTAATCTTAACTAAGGGGAAGAGGCTGAACTTGGGATAACCCGCTGCTCAAGCATGCAGACAACAATTTTACACCACCTACCTAGTACTAATACATTAACCATGTGAGCATCCAATTACTGTTTGAGATACTAATTACCAGAAAGAAAACACATATGCAAATAAGATAATGGCAAGAAAAATAATTCATCTACAATAATCATTCATCACATAATAACACAACGATTCGTCTTCATCATTAAAGCAAAGAACAACAAAACATTGCACCAGATAACTTGAAAACATAATTAATTGCTCTTACTCATTACAACATCATTCATGAAACAAGATAGGAAATAGTTCTTCTCCACGTCTAATCACACATGCAGTTGATGAAAATAACTTGTCTTTGGTCCAGAAGGACTTCTCAATTCAAATAAGCTTCAAAATAATTCTTAACAACCATAAAGAAATATTTCTTGCAACAACCATCGACCCCTAACTAACTAGTCGATGTTCTTATTTATAACATAAAATACAGCTAAAAATAATGACTAAGTGTAGTTTGAAGAAAACAAAATTTGCCACATGGCATCCTCTTCTAACAGTTACTTTAACAGACAACTCGGTATATCACTTTGAAAGGATGACTTTTCTCATACTCAGACCAACTGATAAACAGTTATTCGTAGGTTTGGGCCCATGGGAATCTATGCTGTTCCATCGGAGATGTGTAAAATCCTCTGATCTCTATTGCATACGCCCGATACTTCACAAGACTTGTGTTCAACTGCTGTATCACAACTTGAGCCTTCACTGGATGTTCTCTAAATCTTTGCACTTGTCCTGGCGACGTATTGGTCACCTTGGCTAGCTCTTCGGTCCATAGTGAATCCTAGTTGGCATTCGATCCGACTCTGTCGCATAAGTCGATGAAGTTGTCGGGGTCGCCGAACTTGGGGAATCCTATATCCTTCATTGCTTCGTTGAATTTACCCCAATGTTTTCTTCGGGTTCCATGGTGAGGTTACATAGAGAAATTTGTTCAGTAGTCGGAGGGATGCTTCCTGCAATAGGGATCAAAATTGTTTAGAAATTACTTATCAGGCAAATCATAGGAATATGTAAGCAGAAAAAAAAAACTGGTGCGTACCTGTAGAGATTGATAGTCCAGATTGTTAAATACTTACATGATCCAAGTAACCTTTTGAATGACCTGTAAAGTATTTGTCCATGCCGTCGATCCTCTTTAGTTTAGATGAGTTACATCCATGTGCCATAGCATGGTAGATCAGGTATGATAGATACGAGCGTCGAATCTATTCTAGTGGTTGGTTTCCCCTTAGTGTCGGGAAAGGATGCCAGAGTTGAACGTGTGCCGAAAGTGTGCATTAGATCCAAAAAGGTCAGATACCATAATAAAGGAAGTCGTTAAATTCCTCAGCTCGAGGCAAGTTGTTAATCCAGAAGCCGTATCACCAAGTGTGTCAACCATCATTTGATAATAATGGAGGCTGTGAAGATTAAAGAGTTTGGAATGATCATACGATATATTCTTTGCAACTCCTATCGGCTGCGTTTCATACATCCTGGATCATATCCGTCGTGAAAACATGATGTGTTAATTCTTCAGAAAATCCCGTCGTAATGCATGAGTGTTCCTTGGCACTTTCTATCTTGCTGCCCCTCTCTGCTATAATTTCTAGATGTTCTGTGTGGGTTCTATGCATCAACCGAGTTTGTATACTAGTAGCGACTGGTCTTGCGAGTTCAATTTTATCAAATTCTGTGTCATGGCCCTTTTATCCATTCATGGACGTCTAAGCACATACGCTGTCGCACCATGGGATCCCCTCCAAACACGAGATGTGGTTTGCGAGGCAGCCGAAGCGCTAGGTCTGAACCCCAACATGCCTCAGACTCTTTCTTATTGGAATCGAGTGTCTCTGAGGTTTCAAAAGGAGGTCCCTACCTTCGCTTGGAAACGATGTCATCTCCTCAAGCGGAGGTCAAAGTGGAGAAAATTACATTTGAAGGACACATGCTGGAGGCCATGCCCTCTCAAAAGAAGACACCGTGGAGGAGAGGAAGGCCCAAAAAAAGTAAGGAAGTAGGAGGAAGCCACATACTGACTGAGCTGAGTGTAGACCGGACCGATGAGGAGTTCATAATTCATGCTACCTGACTAGAGCCTATCGGGAGTACCAGTCGAGGAAGCGGGAGATGAATGCGAAGGATAAAGGCATCGCATTCTAACGTTGAAAGCCCCAATCAGCAGCTAGAGCAGCCATAACTCGCCATAGCCGAACTTTTTGAAGAAAATAGAGAATTGTGGAGACAACTGGCGATGAAGAAGCAGGAGGTATCAACACCACAAGGTCACGAAGGAAGCACAAATTGGCTCAAGATACATCTTCAAGAAGCACAAGATACGATCGTGCATCTGCATGAAGTGCAGAGGATGATGGAGGAGAAGAACATGAAAACACTACAAGGCGCACAAAGAAGTTCAGGAGAAGGTCCGTGTGTAGGAGAGACATGATGGGTGGACCCTTGTTTTGTATTCTCAGAAGTGACGTATGTTTTGATAGTTTTCCCTGTTTGTTGTGATAATTTTCACGTTCTCAATGTAATCAGGTCGGTTGGCCAAGGTGTTGGTGGTGTTTATTGTATGTAACCTAAGCCCGACGGGAACCTTAATATATGAAATTTTGAAAAGTTTTTCCTAGAAGGATTCTAGTCATAACAATTGAATGTATCATGTTTTCCTCTTTGCATGTAAATCTACCGTGTTCTTATCTAAGCTTCTCATGAATTATGCGATTTTATAATTATCGTTAATCTGAGTTGGTTTGTAAGTTCGTTGATATTTTCCTTTAGAAACTTCCGGTGCTGATTGATGCTGACGTGGTGCCATTGACTCGAGTCTCATTAAATAAAACCTAGAACTCAACTCGTGGGTAAGGGTTGCACTTGGGACTTCGTTTACATCGAACGCGTTAAATTGAGCTAGATATTGTGACTGCCGATGCCGAGTGAGTATCGGGGATCGACGTTCAAAAAATAAAATTAGCGCATAGTTTCTTTGTGGGTTATCGTCTTTTGAAAATCCCGATACCAAAAATGTTTTGGAAGTCGGCGATCAACGCATATTATTTCATTTTCGTTCAATGCTTATTCTTTCAACCTTTCGCCGATGTTGAGAGAACCGATCATCGACGATATCCTTGGTGAAGCTCTTTCGCGAAAGAAACCATCTGTTCGCCGACACTGACGAAGATCGGGGCTCTGCAACTTTGGTTCTCTATAGTGTTTTCTTTCACACTTAATCCTTTCCGATGCCGAATTCCTTAAGCACGCCCAGGAAAAGTTTGACTGTCATTTCTCTAATTTAGATACTAGTCTTTTAAGTTAATGATTTTCGTATGTCCAAGCAAGCTTTTAAAGACTTAATGAGAATAAAAAATGATAAGAAAAGGACACATTTTTCCTATCAGACAATGCCAAAAGATCAAGTGGTACCCAAAAAGTGGAATTTTACATAGACATTTTAGGGTGTGTTGAGTTAGTTGAAGATATGGAAGATAAATCCTATTTAGGAGAATGGCTTCCTGTCCATAAACCAGGAAGTACAGAGAATTTCCTATAGCTTCCTTGGGTGTGACCTTATCATCCCATAGAGTGTTATGGAGTAGATTATGCCAATTCCTCTGGTTACCCGCAACCATATTTTTTAATATTCTCACTAGGTTCTTATTGGTTGATTCTGCCATCCCGTTTCCCCTTGGACAATAATTTGAAGAGTACCTAATTATTATTCCTTTGTCTAGAGAAAACTCTATCCATAGAGTGGAAGAAAAATAAGTTGCATTATCAAAAAATAGAAAAGAAGGGACACCAAACCCTGTGATCAACTATTGTTCTATGAATTCGATCACCACCTTCTCATTTATGTGAATCAGAGGGACGACCTCTTCCCACTTTGAGAGATAATTGGTGGCAACAAGTATATACTTGTGTTGTTTTGAGGAACTGGGTGTAATTTATCCTATCATATCCAACCCCCATTGCTCAAAAGGCCTAGAGACAGTCACTAGTTGGAGGGGGATTTCTGCCCTCTTCTTTCTCTCAGCGCTTATCTGACAAGTTTTACAATTCCTAACGTAGGTGTGAGAATCTTTGAATAAGGCGGGCCAATAATAGCTGACTCTCAATATCTTATGAGTGGTGGTGTTTCCCGCGAAATGTCCACTGGTAGGGCCATCATGGAGCTCCTTCAGAACTTTGTCTGCATCTTCACGTTTGAGACATCTTAAGAATACCTCATCATAGTTAATCCAAAAGAGTACTGAATTTATGAGGCGATATTGTGCATATTTTAACCTGAGAGCTCTCCTTTCTCTCAGGTTGATTTTTTCTAGACAAGTTTTGTGGTATAGGAGATAAGTTAAATTCTCATACCAAGACTCTGGCCCTGGGGAAATGTATGAAGCTTCACCACACCATAATTCCATTTCATTCTACTATCCAAAATATTCATTTGCTTGGTCACGGGCTTCAGCTGTGAGTTTGCACAACCCTTGCCCTTTAACTAGTTTGGCAGGTTTTATATCTAGATCAAATTCTTAGACCACTGCCATCTAGTTCCCTCTTATTTACCCCATCTCTTGCTGAGTAAACAAGGATTGGACCGCAGGGTGAGGCACAATCACTTTGGTGTGGTTCTTGAGGATGTAAGACCTAAACTATTTTATTGCCTTGTATACCGCGTAGGCCTATTTATCAACAATAGGATAGTTAAGTTCAGATCCCTAGATATTAGTGCTCATGAATGACACCAAGGCCTTGTTGTTGTCATCATCCTTCTGAGTCAATACTCCAGCTAACGACTAGTTGGAGGCGAAAGTATACAGGAAGAAATCCCTATTGAAATCGGGACTTCGTAGCACAAGGGCCCGGGATATAGGCGTTTGAATATTGCTGAAAGAATCCTTTCATTCATCATCCCACTTAAATTCGACATCTTTGCGAATCATCTTTTGTAAGGGGTTGATGATTTCTGCGAAATCGGGAGTGAATTTCCTCAAAAAATTGATTTTCCCAAAAAAGGATTGCATAAATTTCTTGTTATGGGGCAACGTGAGTTGAGCTATGGCTTTAATCCTTTTTGTGTCTATGTGAACACCTGCTTGAGATATAATATGACCTAACAACTTGCCTTCCTCGACGTAAAAAATAGTTTTCTTTATATTTAAGGATATACTGTATTTCTTACACCTTTCAAAAATCTAAGTTAAGTGTTGGATGTGTTCTTCTCTATTCTTTGAATACACAATTACATCGTCTAGATACACTACCACAAACTTGATTATTAATCCCCGAAATTCTACGTCCATGGCCCTTTGGAAGGTCTCTCCTATATTGATTAACCCAAAGGACATGCGTTTATAATCGAAGGTTCCCCACTTGGTTCGGAAGGTAGTTTTTAAATGACCCTCCTCCGAAACCAAGACTTGGTTGTAACCTGAGAAATTGTCCAGTAGGGAGAAAATATCCGAGCCATACACGGTCTGTAAGAGTTTCTCCATTGGCGGGACTGGGTAATTGTCCTTTTCTGAAGCTCTGTTGAGGTTTCTAAAATCTACGCATAAGATAATTTCTCCAAATGTTTTCCTCACAGGAACCAAATTTGCTACCCATGCATAATGCCTGACCTGGAAAATGATCTTGGCACCTAAAAGTTTCTTTAATTCCTGATGAATGAGAGGTTCCAAGGATGAATGATACTTTCATAGCTTTTGTTGGAAAGGTTTCACCTCAAGTTTCAATGGTATAGTGTGTTGAATGATCTCGGTGTCGCAGGTTTTCAGGTCTCGGTAGGACCATGCAAAGACATCTTGATATTGTCTGAACAGTTTGAGATAATCCTTTCTTTCCTCTTTAGATATGGTCTTGAAGAGATTCACATTATTTGGATTTTCCCGGGTTCTGAGGTTTACAGTTTCATGTAGGGGACAAGAGATACCAATATTTGCGTTCTTAGGCCCCCTAAAGCATTCTTTTAGGTCAAACAAATTTTCTAGATTATCTATCCCCTTCGGGATGGTGTGAGATTTCAATCTGTCAATAGGATAGCCTATTCGAGGATCAGTTTTTGTCGCTTTCTCCTGGAATACCTCATCGTTAATGGAAAAATATTTGAAATTGTATTGGTTAGTCAAGAAGTTCATGATCTGTTCATCTCCTTCAAATACTTTCCAATTAGAGATATTGTTAGGCACCGATGGTTTGTAGAGTAGTTCCATAGTGAATCAAGAGGCTTCATAGTCTTCCAGAGGTGACAACCTTGAAGCAGCCATGACCAGGGAATCAACAAGGATGTTCTTTTCTCTAGGGATCGTGGTAATATTGAAATCCTTAAAATGCTCCATTAACATATGCACTTCCTGGTGATAATTCTTTAGGTGCACGGAATTGCAATGTATATTATTCCTTACTTGTCTAACGATAATCTCCGAGTCCCCGAAAACTTTCAATTCTTTGACATTCAAGTCTATGGATTTATTCAAACCTTGTACTAGAGCTTCATACTCGGTGGCTTTATTGGTGCATTAGAATTCTAGTCTACAGGACAGGAAATCACATTTACCTTTTGGATCAATGAGGATGCACCCTGCCCCCGATCCCTCCTACGATTTAGATCCATTAAAGTATATGGTACAAATTCATGAATGGAAATCACCCTTTTATTCTTCCTTATTACTTCCTAGCTCTCCTATCATTTGTTCTGTAATTTCTAACGCAGGGTATTGACAGAAGAGAGTGTCTTCTGTTGGTATTGGCGATTTCTCTTGAAAAACCATTTCAGAGTTTTGAGTGAGAGGGACATCGGATAAGACAGGGGAACAATTTTCAAAGTGGGAATCATAGGAATAATTTCCTAGCATGGGGAAATCTATGGATGAGGGTTCGTTCAGGGTTTCTAGATCAGTGACCATATGTTTTAGATATCTCTCCCTATCGATTCTGATCATATTATTATATCCCTTCAGTGGTAGCCAAAGGTGTGCCCAGTCCATGCTAAAGTACCCATTTAACTTCTCAGACCAATCTCTACTTAGTAATAACCCATAGGCCTCTGGGATGTCTACTACGATGATGCAAATCACTTGTACACATGTAGGATGTGTCACTATTTTGATCATTACATCTCTGAGTTCCCCCATGACTTTGACCTGGGTCCTGTCTAGATGTATCACATGTTTATCGCTTTGTAGAGGAACACCATTTAATTTTTTTCAAATAGACAAGGGAATAACGTTGGAAGATGCTCCTGAATCCACCAAACAATTATGGAGGTTCCTGTTGAAAACTTTGACCGTTCAGAGGAAAGGTAGGACAAAAGGCTTTCCCTTCTTATCTTTCAAATAGGTATTCACGGTCGGTTTATTTACTAGGTCTGTGGAAGCTAGATTTCTTCCCTAACCATTGCCATTCGTAGAGTCTTATACTGAGTTCAAATCTTGTAGAAGGAATTCCTTCTGCTGAGGGATCCTGCATATGTCCATGATTGATATGTTAGCCCTTAACTTCTTCAAATCTTCCACTACATTGTAATCCAGTTTGGGCGATTCTCGGGTATGGATGCTTATAGGTTTTTTACTGGGAGAAAAAGGTTCTTTCGGGTGATCGAGAATTGTCTTATTCCTTAAAGTTTGGGTAGCAACGATGTCTTTTGAGACAAATGGACCTTTACTGCGTGTCTGCACCACCGAGACCTCAACGAGTGGTTCTTGAGACTCAAACAGGTCATCGAAAGGCATGATTAGGTCGGGATCCCATATCAGCATGGTTGTATATTGTGGTGGATCAATCTCTTCTTCACCGGAAATATTCATAACTGAGCTTCTCACTTGTTCGGTCAGGGAGAATTTTTCTAGAAACCGACTGGCCATCAAATTCATGGCATGCACCCATTGAGGGAAGTCTCTTTTAGAGTGGTTTTCTTGGTGATACGTACAGAAAGAATCAGATGCTACATTCCCTATATTGATATTTAAGTTAGCCGAGGGAGGTTCAATCACCTTGAATGGTGGGTTCCTTTTAAAGAAAGTCTTATAGGGCCTTTGGCCTTGGTTTCCTTCCCCTGTGTTTCTCTTCATACTTATCATCTCATTTGATAATTTCTTAACCATGCATTGTAGATCTTTTATGTCTCCATTACCCTTGTCGGGAGTCTGTTCTACCTGTTTCCCCGATGGTCTAGTCAAAATGAGTCCTCTTGATGTAGGATCATCGTAAGCGAGACAACGAAGGAAGAACGAAGGTGGAGGACAACTAGAAATGCACTAGCACACGTTTTGGGGAATTTTGAATTTAAGAGAAGGAAGAATTAATGTAATAGCTAGGAGGATGTAAATGCATTTATGTTTTGGGGGATTGTAATATAGATCATGAGAATTTCTCTCATCTGTTGAATAAGGGGGAATTTATTTGTAATGAATGAAAAGTAGTTGCATCTTTTAATTCTGGCTAGATAGCTTAGAGTTGTAGGAGGGAAAACTTGTGAAAGACACCCTCGCATGTAATATATATTTTTTCAGTTGTAAGACTAGGAGGGAAGAAGAGCAAAGATTTTAGAAGGTTGTATAAGTAAATATCTGTTGCTATTGAAATCGTGTACAGGAGCACATGAATTAATATAAGAATGCTTTGATCCCATTTCATGGTGTCGTCATGGTAACTGTTCACAATCGTTGAATGTATGTTTATAGTTGTTTTATTCCTCTGTTATGCATGTGTTTCAATGTTGTGTTCATATGCATGATTTCATGTTGAATGAATTAAGTCTCTGAGAGGAGGAGTATGAGTTTCAATTGTTTCTCTTCTTGAGAATCCCTGCAAGGAGTGCAATGAAGGTCTGGAAGGAGTGTAGTGAAGGTCTGCAAGGAGTGCGTGACAATTTTCTGAGTTTTACCTCAGAAAGATCAGGAGGGATATCGTTGTTATCATACCCATAAAGGTGCAAGGATAGCATAGAGCCGTGCAAGGCATGTGCAAGCCGGTAAAAGTCTTAGAATTCATCAACTTGGGGAAATATTGAAGAATTGCTGTTGCAATGGGTGCACAAAGTTGGAGGTTCAATAACCAGAGGTTATTGTGAATGCCGCAAGGAGTGAGTGCAAGAATCCATTTAGAAATCATTGAGTTTGTAAGTGAAAGCTCAGGAAGGATAGACACCCGAAGTTTGAAGGAGGAATGAGGGTTGATGTCACCCCACAGAGAGCCAAGTTTAGGAGAAACGACTCCAAGGTGTTTGGGCTGGAGACTTTGTTCTGTGAACCATTGGATCTTTCCGATAAATGAAAGGGTTAAGGCTGAGAGTCCTTAAACATTTGCAAGCTCAGGAGGGAGATTAACTATTGGATCTGGATCAATGAGATCCATTGATCTTGTGTTAGATTTCTGTCATTTCAGAATTCGGTAGTAAGAAGTTTGTAACTTAGGGTCGAGGGCTGTGAATCCCTGAATCGCGAAGCCCAAAAGAATTAGGACCATCAGATCGTGGAGGGTGCATAACCATTGATCAGTTATGAAGAGTTATCGTGATATCGACTATCGGTGAAGGTAGTGGTGTTGCATTTCAATTCGTCGGTATGCAAAATCCCGAAGTGCCAAAAGATTTGGGCCCCAGGTCGCAGTCAAAGGTCACATCAGAAAAAATCAAGGGAGGAGATGAGAGCCCGTTATCCCTTTCAGGTTTCAGAGTTGAATGAGTTAGAGAGAGACTCACACCAGGTTCACAATGTCGCGAAACCCAAATTCCCTATTCGCTTAAAAGTTGTGGTCATATCGGTTGGGCACGTGGGTAAGGGTTGGCACTTAGTGCTTGCTCACACATGCGTAACTCAGAAGAAGGACCTATGGTTAAACAATCGTGTGTTGCAGGCTCCTGCGAGGAATGAAGGAGTCAACCCAAATCAAGAGGGGGATAAAAGAATGATGCTTAGACTGGGAGGTCAAGCAGAACCTACTGAGGTAGGGGGTTTGCATCAGGTGGTATCAAAGCCTACCATAATTGTTTCTGTAGACAAAAAAAGAGACAGAAGGAAAGTTGTGATTCGAATTCTACAAGGAACAGATTTAAATAATGCTTCCAAGAAGGAGAGAAAGAGATATGCCCGATCCAGCTGTGGAAAGGGAAATGAGAGAACTCCGTGCTTGAATGGATGCTATAGAGACAACACAGAGACATACAACTGAAGTTGGAGATGTTGGTGAGGCCGAAAGTGAAAATGAGGCTAGAGCTGGTGAAGAAGAAGCTGCACTCTAAGATGCTGTAGAAGAATGTCTATTCAGAGCTGTTGCAAGGATAGGTTCTAGAGAAAAAATGGACATTCCGATGTATGAAGGAAATTTAGACGTTGAGGAGTTGCTAGATTGGTTTAGAGTTCTAGATAAATACTTCGACTATGAGGATGTTGCAGAATATAAGAAAGTTAAACATGTTGTCACTAGACTTAAAGGGAATGCAACACTGTGGTGGGATGAACTGTAGGCTGATAGGCATTGCAAAGGCAAGTAAAGAATAAAAAACTAGGATGCAATGGTTGCAAAGATGAAAGCCAAGTTTATACCCAGAGATTACCAAATTAATCTGTTTCAAAGAATGAAAAATTTGAGACAGAAAGGAATGATAGTGAAATAATACACTGAAGAGTTTTATAGGATAAACATCAAAGCAGGTCATCATGAGAGTGATGATGAGAAGGTCGCTAGATACATGAATGGTCTAAGATATGACATTCAAGACGATATGAGCATAGTGACGATCATAAATGTAGAAGATGCTTATCAAATGGCTTTAAAAGCTGAAGAAAAATTAACCCGAAAGCAAGGTCAAAGAGGAAGAGGTAGAAGTTAGAGCAGAGGCAAAGCACAGATCTCAGAAGCCCAAGGATGAAGAAAAGAAACCTCACACTCACCCTGAAAGAGGAGGAAGTTCATAGGGGAGACAATATGCCGATAGGAACACTTTTTCACGAGCCAGAGGAAGAGGAAGAGGTAGAGGAGGTGATATAAAGTGTTTTGTCTGTGGAAAGATGAGACAAACGTTTTATGAATGTCCTGACAGAAAAAGAGATGGAGGAGGAGAAAATCACATTTCAGAAGAGCAAAGGCGAAATGTTGAGGCAGAAGATCCTTAATGATGTGGAAAATTCTCTTGAAGCCAGAGAGGTAGATGGAAAATATAGTTCAGAGAAACAGTCTGTTTCGAACTGCTTGCAAGACCAAGGATAGGGTATGCAAGGTAATAATGGACAGTGGAATCACAAATAACCTAGTATCCACATAAATGGTGGAAAAGATGGAATTGGAGACAGTTTCACACCCAAGCCCATACAAAGTCTCGCGGCTACAAAAAGGACATCAGGTAACTGTCACTAAATAATGTTTAGTTGAATTTAAGATAGGGGATATAAGGATGATATTTTATGTGATGTTATTCCCATGGATGTCTGTCACCTTTTGTTGGGGAGACCATGGAAATATGACATAAATTTTTTTCATGATGGGATAAAGAACACATACACCTTGGAGAAGAATGGTAGGATGCATATGTTGCTCCCAATTGAAGACAAGAAGGTGAAAAAAAAGGTAAGCAATACTATACTTCTCATGAGTGGGAAGGAAATTCTTGATGAAGTCAAGAAAGATGAAGAAATGCAGTTTGTTGTGGTAAGAAAACCTAGAGTCGTCTTGACCAGTACCAAGATAGATGATCTACCAGAGGAAATTCAGGGATTGTTAGAGGCGTTTGCTGATATAGTGGTGGACGAATAACCACTATTCGTTTTAATGGAGAGGAGTGGTTACATGAGTTTCTTGGGGGAGGCCATGTGGTTCTTTATTTGCAAGTAAATATATAAACCCATCTCGTGGGTTGTTTGGGGGTTCTTCTTCTTCTTCACTCACTCACTCATTGTAGTATACCTAGAGAGGTAATATAGGGTACCTAGGGAGGTACCCAATGGGAATGTGGTTATGTATTATTACTGGAGGCCATTCAATGTAAGGTGGACTAGGTCCACTATATTATTAAATAAGGCCCACTATGGTAGTTAGATATAATAAATAGTCTTTCTAGAAGATTCCTTCTCTAGAATATTCCTAGAAGATAAAAAATGATATATAAAGAAGTGTAATCAATGTATTGGAGCATAGTGAAAAATATTGTGAATGTATCAAACATTTCTTGAGAAGTGTTATCCGTCCTTAAGGATTAATATATGGTGTTACCCTACCTCAAGGGTTTTCTCTTTTTCTTGTGTTCAATATTTGGTGAATGGTTTGGATTATTCTTGTTGATATTGTGGGTTTATTTTGAGATTTATCTTTATATCTATTTAGGTACTTAGCAATTGGTATCAGAGCACTTTCCTTGGCCAAAGAAGGGGATAATTGTTTACTCTTTTTGCAGATTTTTTCTAGGGAAAAAAGAGGGCGACGAACTTCAGGTTCAGATATGAAACTTTCTGAGTAGAATTTGGCCAAAAAATTGGATATTTGAATTCCTCTCGGAGAAATATCCAATTTCAAAAAACAAATCGTTCGAAACGGAGTTCGGGAAGTAAAGTTATGAACATTTTAAATTAGACCATTTTTCAAGGTTTTTCTAGAAAAAGCCGCGCGATTTGCACATTGAGTTATTTTTAAGCTTTAGTTTTTATTGAAGATTTATTCCAAGATGTATTTGTATTTTACTGGAAAATATGATGGCCCAAGTATCAGAAACTTTATAAAATAAGAGAAGTTAGCATATAAAGAGAATTGGAGAGGTTTGGTCAGTTTACACTTACAGGGTGATGCATCCATTTGGTGGGCATAGCTTAAGTATTCCCAAATAATGACAGTCTCTGATGAAGAATTTGAAAAACTATTCTTAGATAGGTGGTCTCATACAAATTGTAAGGATGAAGAGAGAACCAAGGGTTTATTTTTAGGTGGAAAATATATATTACAAGTTCATGGTTGTATTCATAAAGAAAATATCATTGTTTCTATTAACCCTAGTTTCCATCAAACTTTGATCAATGTTCAGTTGGTTAATAGATTGCAAGTTCCAGTAAATAATATTCAAAGAACACAGGTTGAGGGTGAAAATGTTCAAATTGTTAAAGATTTGAAGATTACCATGAACAAATATGTGTTGCATTCAGATTTTTATGCTATGGATATGGATGAAGTGGATACTGTTTTGGGATATCATTGGATAGAATCAATGGGTACCATTAATATTAATGTGAAAAAGAAGTTTTTAAGGTTGTGGTACAAGAAAAAGAAAATCACATTGCAGGATGTGTCTTTTAGTAAGAAAGATGGGCCCATGGATGCCAACAAAGAAGTTATTTCCAAGTCTGAAGTTGAATCAGAGGAAAAGTCTACAGAAGGAGATGAAGAAAAACTACATGAAGGGAACAATCAGGAAGCTAAGGAGGTCAGTGACTCAAAGTCAAAATGTGTTGTAGATTTGAAGAAAAAAGAACAGATTCCTATAGTTGTTGTATATCACGATCCCCATCATATAGAGAAACAACAATCATCAAGGGAAGGGAGTGAACATCAACACATTTATGCACCAACATGGAATCGGGAAGGAAACTGATCAAGGGGTGCATGGAGGCCTACCGATACTACATGAATACATCAGGCTAGAGAACCAATCCCATGGAAACACCGACATCATGCAGATCAAGATCAGGGTGGAAAAACATCGGTTGGACATCATGTTCATCTCCCATTAGGATGGATGGATGGTCATACTTGGTACCAATTGGCTACATTTCTTAGTCGATCATATTGTATGGTTGATTCCTGTGTTTCAAGGATGAAACATGTGAAGGGGTATGGAATGTAGTATACCTAGGGAGGAAATATAAGGTACCTAGGGAGGTACCCAATGGGATTGTGGTTATGTATTATTAGTTGAGGCCATTCAATGTAAGGTGGACTAGGTCCACTATATTATTAACTAAGGCCCACTATGGTAGTTAGATATAATAAATAGGATTTCTAGAAGATTCCTTATCTAGAATATTCCTAGAAGATAAAAAATGCTATATAAATAAGTGTAAGCAATGTATTGGAGCATAGTGAAGAATATTGTGAATGTATCAAGCATTGATTGAGGATTGTTATCCTTAATGATTAATATACGGTGTTACCGTACCTCAAGGGTTTTCTCTATTTCTTGTGTTCAATATTTGGTGAATGGTTTGGATTATTCTTGTTGATATTGTGGGTTTATTTTGAGATTTATCTTCAGATCTATTCAGGTAATTAACACTCATTCACGCATGGTTCATTTTTCATTGTTGATTGTTCAGACATTACATTTTGTTCTCTCTTCATTCATTCTTTCACCCACTCTTCATTCTTCATTCATGTTTTTGCTTGGGAAATAAAAACAAATTATTAGAGAGGAGCCATGGTTTTGTTGGTTGTAATGACTGCTGGTGTATTCCATCCATGAATTGATGTCTGCCTATTTTAGATTCTTTGGAATGTGTTAAGTTTTTCCCATAGCTGTGAATCTTGAGAGTCCCAACATGGAGATTCTTGACCAGATGCATTGGAGCCCTGGAAGGAGGTGGATAGCTTGAGGGACTGTATGGCAGAGAAGGGGTTCCATTCTCTTGGGTTGTGCATGATGGGTAGAAGAGAGATGATGTACTTTTGACTGTTGTGTGTGCTTAGAATCCTCTGATAGCTTGAGTGTTGAATGGTTTGGGGAGCTGAGTGACACTCTGGAACCATCCTTGTGAATTCATAGCCCTGGCTCGGGGGCGACATTGCTATTGAGACTTGAAACAAAAATGTCTATAGTTGTGTGGAACGTCCTTGGTCTTCATCCAATTGGTGATTCATTTAATTAAAGATAAGTTCTCCCTGTCTTGGTTTTATTTACATGTGTATTTATTTCTCTATGTATTTATTTATCTATAAAATTCGTATCTATAATATGCCTGATTGTTGGTTATTTCTATGCATGGCATGTTTAAAAATTCTTTATGTTGTAGCATGAATCTTGATCTCTGCATATGAATATTGCATGCATATTTTCTAATTAAAAATTTATTAGAATCTGAATTAAGTTAAGAAGTGAGCTTGAATTAGTGTAGCCCATCGTGGGGATGGCTGGGTATGTTACACGTCCTTACTAGGCCTTCAAGATCTACCTATAAATCATAAGATTCCTTAGGATATAGAATCCTAACTAAGATACCATGTGGTACTATGACAGACCATCCCTACCGGAACTTCAGGATTTTCCTAGGAATCATAAGATTCCATAAGATATAAAATCCTAACTGAGCTACCACTATTGACCAAAACTGGCATATACATGCACAAGTACTCTGATAGACCGTACTTACCAGACCTTCAGGATCTTCCTAGGGATGATCAATCCCCTAAGATATAAAATCCTAACTGAGCTACCCCCTATTTTTTAGGATACCATAGTATCATCAACATCACTCCCCCTTTCGAGGGAGGTCCTTTTGAACTACACCAGGCTTGTCTCAAAAGTACTCAAACTTCACACGAGAAAGAGGATTAATCAAAACATCTGTAACCTTCTCATCTATGCCAACATATTAGAGCTTTACATATCAATTTTGCACCATGTCATGAATGAAGTGATACTGAATCTCTATGTTCTTCGTCTTATCATGGAATACTAGGTTCTCTGTCATATTTATGCAACTTTGGTTATCACATAGAAACATGGTAGCTTCCATCTCTAGATCGATCAGACTTGTCAACAACTTCTAAAGCCATATGGCTTCACAACTGGTGAAGCATGCTGCAATGTACTCCACTTTTGTCGTACTGAGAGAAATACTGGTGGAGCATGTTGCGATGTAATCCACTTGTGTCCATTTTCTCCACTTCAAAATCATAAGTAGTGGCTAACGCCAAATAAAACCTAATAGAGGCCATCTTGGTCACTAGAGAGAAAGTATTTCCATCATCCATTTCCTCTACTTGAGAGGATTTATTTTCTATAAGATGAGCCTTACACTAGTCTATGTAACCCTATGGATTATAGTTCTTATTGGACACCCATTTGCATCCAACCACCTTTCTTCCTTCAGGAAAATCCTACAAATTCCAATTTTGGTTGTATTTCGAGGCCTTCATTTCTTCTTCCATGGATTTCTTCTAGTGGGTTGCCTCATCACCACTGAGAGCCTCTTTGACAGTCCTTGGCTCATGGCACCCAATGAATGTAAATCAAAATAACTAAGTTTAGTTGTCTTATAGCCATACTTATCACGCCTCTTTTGTTCATGAAGGATCCTCGCCAAATTATTCCCTTGATCAAGTTGATCATGTTTAGGATACACATTTTCATTCAACCCTAACGAAAGATTTTATTTATGTTGATTTTCACCTCCTTCCTCTAGAATTTCTGCATTTGGCCCCTATGACAATTGTTGAACTTGATCTTTAGCTGTAGATTGGATATCTAGAATCACTACATTGGTGTATGAACTCAGGCTAGGAAGCATGACCATGGCAGAGTATGAAAATAAGTTCTTGGGCTGCTAAAGTATGTGGGGTTTATAAAAGATGAGAAGGTGAAAATACAAAGGTTTTTGAGTGGACTTCCATCCTTTTATAAAGATAAGATTCAATATGATGAAACTAGAACTTTGACTAAGACCATTAGGAAGGATAAGTACCTATATGAGCAAGGAAAGGGAAGAGAGTCTTTGCATAAATATTGGAAGGATAAGAAGAAAGAGAAGTTTGATCACAGAAAGAAAGGATTCAAACCTCCTTTCAATAGAAATAGCCCAAATAAAAATCATCCCTACCATTATGCTAAGGACGAATCTAAGAGAGAAGAATCCTTGGGAAAAAGGGGAAGACCACCAATCCAATGTTGGGGATGCAAAGAAGATCACTTGAACAAGGATTGATTTCCCTTACAGAAAAGACAAAGTGAAGACCATGCACAACATCCAAGAGGCTAGAACTTTAGAAGACACGGGAATAATATATGCAACCTTAGATGATTGACAAGCAGCGTGCCAATACAATATGATCGAGGTGGAAGGTAAGATCATTAATTAGTCTGTTTCTATTTTAATTGATTCAGGAACAAGTCATTGGTACATTGATCCTAAAATAATGGATAGATTACAATTGGAGAAAAGTAAGTTTGAAAAGTTCAACTAGCCACTGGAACCAAAAGGAGAATCCATGATATGGTCAGAGGTTGTTCCATAAGTCTTAATGGTGTGAATACTAATGCTGATCTAAATATTATACCATTGGGGTCTTATGATATTATAATTGGAATGGATTGGTTGGAAAAACATCGTGTTGTCCTAGATTGTCATAACAAGACATTTTCATGTCTTGATGAAGAAGGAAAACATAACACGGTGAAAGGAGTTCCGAGACCCATTTCCACAAAGGATATTTTAGACTTATAACTGAAGAGATGTTTCAAGAAAGGATATCAATTGTATTCAACCCATGTGGAGGATCCAGAAGGGGAAAAAGGACCAAGCCTTGAAGAATCTTCAATACTACAAGAATTTGAAGATGTATTCCAAGAAATACCAGGGTTGCCACCAAAGAGGGAGATAGATTTCTCTAGTGATTTAGTGCCAGGAGTTGCCCCGGTATCAAAAACACTTTATAGAATGAGTACACCAGAATTAAAATAATTACAAATGCAGTTGGAAGAATTTCTTAAGAAAGGGTACATACGTCCAAGTGCTTCACCTTGGGGAGGACAAATACTCTTTGTCAAGAAGAAGGATAGAAATTTGAGGCTGTGTATTGACTTTTGACAACTGAATAAATCCATTGTAAAGAAAAAGTACCCTCTACCCAGGATTGATGACCTCTTTGATCAACAAAGAGGGGGCCAATTATTTTCAAAGATAGATTTGAGATCAGGGTACCATCAGGTAAGAATCAAGGAAGAAGACATCAATAAGACAACCTTTAGAACCAGGTATGGGCATTATGAATTTGTAGTGGTTCCATTTGAACTGTCCAATACACCAACTATCTTTATGCGCTTAATGAATGGAATATTCAGAAATTTTCTGGATAAGTTGGTCATAGTATTCTTGGATGACATACTTGTCTATTCTAAGTCAAAGGAAGAGCATGAACATCACCTAAGATTGGTACTGCAAGTGTTGAGGGAACATTAGTTGTATTCCAAGCTTAGTAAGTTTTATTTTTACCAAGAACAGATCCATTACTTGGGACACATTATTTCAGAACTAGGTATAACAGTGGATCCAAAGAAGATTGAAGCCATTAGAGGATGGCCAACACCCAAGAATGTTTAAGAAGTTAGATTATTTATGGGATTAGTTGGTTACTACATAAGATTTATAACATGGTTCTCTAATATTGATCATCCCATCACTTCTTTGCAAAACAAGGGAATTAAATTTGAATGGACATCTAAGTGTGAAGAGAACTTTAATTTGTTGAAAGAATTACTTTCTAGGGCACATGTTTTAAAGATTGCCGACCCAAATGAAAGTTTTGAGGTATGTACATATGCATGCAAGGAAGGACTTGGTGGAGTCCTCTCTCAAAATGGACTTGTCATTGGTTATGAGTCCAGAAAGCTTAAAGAACATGAGAGGAACTATGCCACACATGACTTGGAAATTGTTTCCATTGTTCACGCTTTGGAGATGTGGATGAATTATCTCATGGGGAAGAGATTTGAATTAAAAATATACCATAGTAGTCTGAAATATATTTTTGAACAACCAATTTTAAATGCCATGCAAACGATATGGCTGGAATTTCTAAGTGAATATGATTTTGACATCAAGCATATCAAAGGAAAAGAAAATAAAGTTGTTGATGCACTTAGTAGAAGAGTACATTTCATGCATGCTATAACTATCAGTATGCATTAGTCATATTTAAAGAGAATAATTTTAGATGTTGTTGTTACAGATCAACATTATCTACAGGTAAAGGAAAGCTCACAACAAGAAAATGTACAATAGAAAATTAAAGAATATGAGATGAAGGAACATGGATTACTTATGTATAAAAATAGAATTTATGTTCCTAGTTCCAAAGAACTTAGGAATTTGGTATTAAAATAAATGCATAATGTTCCATATGCTGGACATCCCGGTTACCGGAAAACAATTGCAGCAATAAGAAGTCAATTCTTTTGACCAGGAATGAAAAAAGATGTTGCTGACATTGCTAGATGTATGGAATGTCAAAGAGTGAAGGATGAGCATAGAAACCCAATGGGTTTGTTACAACCATTACCAATTCCAGAGAAGAAATGAGAAGTGGTAACTATTATCGGACTAATCAGTAGGTGCAGACACTAACTGATCTCCCTAGATCCACCTGGATCTAGAACAAAATGGGATAGAACATATCTCTTTCCCTAAGTTTTGACCATTGAATCAACTACTAGGAAGGAATAAATAACATACCTTTTTATCACTTCCTAGGGTCTCTGTTGCTCCAGCTTCGCTCCGGTGCTCTTGTGAAGTCAAGATCAAGACAACACAAACCAACCAAAGTGAAGATAGTACAATATATCCAACTGTCAACCTATGTGTATGATCAAGGAATTACACAATAAAGTGGAAATAGCTTTATGGGAAAGGGACATGCCACTGTATCATATTAATTTGAAAGTAAAGATTACAACCTGAGCCTTGATGTCGCAAACTTCCTTTCGATGGATCTTGGCTCCAACACACACACTTGCTCAATCCTTGTATGAAGAAGATCAAATTCTCTTGGTAGACTTGCTAGGGTCTCCAAGCTGCTATTCAAGCTTCAGTCCTTCACACAATTCTTTTCACCAATTCTCCAATGAATCTTGCTTAACCTTTTCCATGAGAATTCCCTTAATATATAGGAGAGAATGAATTAGTTACTTGGATAAGAATGATCCCATAATATCTGGGAATCCAATACAAGGATAACCATTCGAATGCCAACCCATCCTTCTAGAAGATTCCCTTCTATAAACATCAAGAATTCATCTTTTTCCATGCTTTAAGAAGAGTTCTCACCCTAGCTATTCAACATAGTGTGAGAAGTTCGCACCCTTGTTTAAGACAGCCTACGAGAATCAAACATTCTCGCACCCAAATATACTAGCAGCCTACGAACCTTCTTCAAAAATGAGTTTTTTGGGAAGAGATGAAAGTAAATTTTCTCAGGAGAAAGTTCTTATGAAGAGCCTGAGTACACCATCATAAATACATCATCATGAGGACCAAAATCATGGGTAACAGAATGCCCCCCAAAGTATGAGGTTGGAACCAGTGACAACCAAAAGACTTTGTAAGCTGCATGTGTGTGTCGGCAACTAGGAGCACACCTAATCGGAAACCTGCGAACAACCACGCATCTGCAGAATATCATATATATTAATTCTGAGGTAGGCATTCCCATACTCAGATCATAGACTGATGATATTGTAGACATGGATCATGGCCACCAATCATATACTATGGATCCATGCCGTCAAAAAATAGCATAGCCACCAGGAATACACTGTGGATCTATGCGAAAAATTCAAATTGAGACGACATAGCCACGAGACATACACAGTGGATCTATGTGTCAAAGATTATACATACTCCATAACAACTTGTATAAAAGAGATGATATCCAGGGTCTTCAATCTCGTCGCCCAAAGTACGAATTTGACTATGTGATTACATGTGTTGAAGTCGAACATGGCAGAAACCACTTGATTACTGGTCATTGATGAAACCGTTAACAAGTGTGAGGGAAATCACCATTGATGTCAATGACTCCCAAGGTACATTAGTACAATCCATAGAGTTTGAATGAATGAGTTGAAGTCAAACATTCGACATAATCTTTTGATCAGAGGTCAATGATGTAAACCCATTGTCGAAAGCGAGGAAACCTACCATTGAGGCATGCAAGCTCCAAGGTACCAAAGAATTTCTAAGTCTTGATTCTGGATAATGAGCTGAATTCGATGGAACAAAAATCGTCACAGGAGGGCCTTGATGTATCCCCCATCAATGACACAAAATGAGTAAATTTTTTTGAAGGTGAAACAGAGTATGATGTAAATTGAACTGGACACAGGGAAGGCCAACACAGAGAGAATGGATAACTGCAGATGGCCGAATCAATATAGGTTTCCAATGGACTTCTCTTGAACATATGAACGACACGACCAATGATTTGGCAGCATTGACTCAAAGACAACACAGGGAATGACCTTGTAGAAAATCGAATGAGAGACAAATGGAATTCCCAAACCGGCTTCAAATGATGAATAGGGGGTGTCATGTTCAAGAGCGACACTTACTGCCAATCAATACGAAGATGAAAACATATCCCTTTCCCAAATTTTCCCCCACCATTTCTGGCGAGTACCTCTTTATTTTTACGCAAGCTTGAGGAGGATAACATATTCTTGTTGATGTAAGCTCATCCTTCGGACGAGTCCCTCAGAGTATGTTTAATGAACCCTAAGAAGGAGTGGTTCGATCCCATTACAGGTCTGTCGATGTTTGTTTAACAAGTCCAAAGATAGAAAACTCGAAGGTTTTTCATGATTATAGAGTCTGGAAAAACACTTAAAAGAGAACTCTCTCAGTACCTTTTTCGTAAAATAGTGTATATGAGACCGAAAAAGAGATAAATTATCGCTCACCAGACGCTTACTTCAAATACTTTATCGAGCGTGAAAATAGCAAGGTCGCTCGGCTATCTTTTCATGTTTAGAGAGTCTGAAAAGAGTTTAAAGAGGACTCCAGGGGGGTTCCTTTTTCGTATAACCTTGTTGAGCCTGAAAAAGTGATAAAAGTATGCTCGATCGCGTTCTCATGTATTTTCGAGCGCAAGAACGGACAAAGACCACACTCGAGGTTTTATACAAAAACCTTAAAAAAAAATCAAAACATGCCATGACAAAGAAAAATATGTCCGTATCCCTGTATTTGACCATCAAAATCATCACGCCTGCAAAAGTTACACTCCAAATGACATTAGGGATTAGGGTTTAATAGATAAATAATCAGAAAAAACCAAATGACATAGTAAAAGTAAATAAAAAGGAGTAAATACTCTTTTTACCACATCATTTTTACCTTTCCACTATTTGAGCTCAAAAACCCCTCTTTTACCCTCAAAGTTTGGCGTCAGATTGTGGGAGCTACGAGAGACCATTTAGCGAGCCATCATTGACAGTAAGGTAGGATCTTTGTCCTTAACACTTTCATGGTTTAATTTTGCAATTTCATTGGTTAAATTTCATTGGTTAAATTTCATTTTTGGGTTGATTTTGCAAGCCCTACTTGCGCATTGCCATTCTCGCAGGCAGGATACACGAGATATGCGAGAATGGGGCATTCTCGCAGGTGAGCCTAAGGTAGGCTGTGAGGTTCTCGCACTGTGCACACAGGGCACCTGCGAGAACCGCAAAGCTCAATTTTTTTTAAAAAATTTACCCAATGAACAAGAACCAAATCATGAAAAAAGTTGCTAATCTTCTTTATGTGTTCCTTATGCAGATAATTGGCCATCAAAATGGTGCTTGAATGGCGCAAAAGGGAGCACTAAGAAGACAATGCAATGGCCGGAAATCATCCACCTACTATAGTTGCTTCGAGAAACTGTGGACTTCTAAATTACTTTCGCATCCCGGGCATGAGGGCCCAAGTCAGACTATTAGAGTACCTGGTGCGTATGTGGGACCCTGATCAACAGGTATTTCATGTGGGGGTCCACACACTGTCCTTAGACATTGAGGACATTTACTTTTTGACTAGATTGTCCTGGCAGGGGTACTATGTGAGCCTAACTGTTAGCAAAGGCGGTGGGATGCCCATGAGTGAGTACTGTCATTTACACTGCATTCCTGAGGCAGAGAGAAAGAAAGGAAAAGTAGCTATTTGGGGGGTACGCGATTTGACCCTCCGTACTATCCTATTCACCATAGCTCGGATGGCTGAGATTTATTCTCCTCACATGGCGTTACAGAGTTACTTTCAGTATGCTATTGAGTGTACTGAACCTCGGGTGTTCAACTGGGCAGATGCAATGCTTCGTAGTGTAAAAAGACAGTTGACCAAATGCAGACGAGGCAACTTAAAACAATTCGGGTATGGATCTTTGCTGGTATCCTTATTCCTTGAGCGGGTCCCATTACTGAGGTTGCAAGTTGAGTGGAATATACCGGCTCCCAGGGCTCCTAGGATGCTGAGATGGTGTCAGCTTATGGCTCGACACGTGGCTGGACCGATCATCAACTATGATGATACTTTCTTTGACTGGCTTCAACCACAACTGTTGATGGTTGATGACTATGCTTATGCCAGGTTGGTTTTACGAGGAGATCCAGATTTAGTATTGCCAGAGGATGCTCAGTGGGGGGACCTTGGTAAGAAGTACACACATTTTTCTTTTTAAATGTTTTGTGAATTTTTATCATATTCAAATGTTTTTGTTTTATATATTCATCCAAAGACTAATACAAAATCATTTGTTGATGTCACAGATGTTGGACCTTACAGACCTCCTAGTACTTCTCCCATTTAGCGACGAGGAGAGGTAGTGGCAACGCCACAATATGCTGAGGATTATCAAGTGGTGGAATAAAATCTGGAGGGCTTGACCGCAGATATTCCAGACATGACTCTGGAAGAGGTCCCATGACGCGATTAGCATCATACTGTAGGAGTGTCAGGGTCCATGAGTTGACTGCTCCATAGGGTTTCTCGGGCAGTCGTGTGTTACCATGAACGTCATCCATGACGTCACTTTGTAGAAGCTATAAGCTTCAGATTTTGACATTTTTGTCTTCGAACAAAATTTTTGTAAAAACTCTTTTGATCCTTATATATACAGACGGCTTCTACCAGTTTACCTTATATTGTGTGAATATTGATGTGATTGATTTATAAATGATTCAAATGTTTGTCCAATACATAATTAGCCAATGCATCTGTTAATGTATTTAGACATCTAGGAATATGTTGATATTCAATGTGATCAAAATAATGTTCCAAGAGGTGAATTCACAAATACACCCGTAACAAAGTAGGACTTCGAATAGAGTAGACATTACTTAACTGTAGTACTACTAGTTGCAAATCAAGTCACACAACCAAATGACGATTTCTGAGCGAGATAACATCAACCAATAATTCAATAACGACACTATACTCTGCAATGTTGTTGGTCACACGACCGAGGCACACACCTCGTAAGGAGACAAGTTCGTTTGTAGGGGCGTAAATTGCCCACACATCGGAAGCAAGGTTCTGAGTACTACGGCTAGTGCCATTAGCAAAGCCAATATAGGGTAGCGAAGACTCCGACATCTGGAAATCAAACACAACGTCACATAAGGGAAGAGATGAGATAACGACAAAAGCATGCTATAGTAACACACAAAAAGTATGATACAATAAAAATACAAGTACTTGTGCACAAATGATTTTATGCATAGTACTTCTTCAAGTACAACCCATTCTTGGGTTCACTCAAAGGGATACCATCGTAATCTACCAACTCATAAGCTCCTTTTTCCAAAACTTGTCGAACGATATAAGGACCTCGCCACATGGGTTTGAATTTCCGTTCTCCTAACATATCTCGATCCTGTTCATAGAGAAGAACAAGATCACCTTCGGAGAAAACGTGAGGCTTGACATGCTTGTCATATTGGGCCTTGACACTCTTTTTCTAGGCTTCTATGATTAGGGTGGCATCACGTCGAGTTTCGTCTAATCACATAAGATACAATAGACATTCTTCCTCAACAGAAGTGTTGGGTAGGAGTTCAACAACTAGTTTTAAAGAGGGTATCTCGCATTCGATAGGGAGAATGGCTTCCACACCATAGACTAACCAAAAAGGTGTAAACCCAGTAGTGGACTTGACAGATGTCTGGTACGCCCACAATGCTGAAAACAACATTGTGTGCCAACTTGTTTTATGAATCCCTATCATTCGTCGGAACATAATTATGAGAACTTTGTTAATCACCTCAACTTGTCCATTGGCTTGTGGATAATGGGGCGTTGAGTTATCATGGTGAAGACCCAACTTTTCAGTAAGTTCAGACATCATAAAATTCCTAAAGTGGCTATTGTGATCAGTGACGATAGCTTGGGGAACACCAAAACGAGCTATGACGTGATTAAAAAGAAATAATGCTGCAGTCTTTCCAGTGTTGTCAAATGTCGGCATCGCCTCGACCCATTTCGTAAAGTAATCAATGGCTACAATAATGTAACCATGCCCCCCGGCCGAGTGAGGGTGACATGTCATGAAATTGATGCCCCATTTCGCAAAGGGACCAACTGAGACCACAGGGTGAAGAGGAGCAGGATGTGACCGTATCTTCTGATTATAGGTCTGGCAAGTATGGCATTTCTGAATGACAATTATGCAGTCGTTAAACAAAGAAGGCCAAAAATACCCGGCGCATAAGATCTTCTGGGCAGTAGCATACCCAAACATATGACCAACACATGCTCCAGAATGGCAGTCATTCAAAGCTTTCTCGACTTCATCGAATGTTAGACAACGTCGAAAAACAGAGTCAATCCCCCGATGATAAAGAGTGTCTCCGAGGATAATGTATTGACAAGCTTGATAGTGTATTCGACGTCATTTAGTACTGGACAAAGTTGGATGAAAAGTTTGGGTTTGGAGATATATAATTATATCCCCATACCAAAGATCATCGGTGCTAATAAGGAAAAGAGATTCATCAGGTAATGAATCAATTACTACATTTTCCGCTGTAGAAAGGGGAAAGTCGCATATCAACTCAGCAAAAATTAATGACTTATTAGACTTGGCGCGTTCAAACTCTAAGTCAAACTCCTGAAGTATCACAATCCATTTGGAGTAATTTCCCCCTAGCAATTGACGTGTCAAAATGTGTTGCATAGGGTTGCAATGAGAAATCACCGTAGTCTTGCATGAGAGGATATAGTGCCGGAAGCGTTGGACGGCTTGGATGGCAGCCAAGGCTAGTTTTTCGACATGTTGATACTTGATTTCAATCGGCGTGAGACTTCGACTCAAATAGTAAATAACATGTTCATCGTGAGCATCATCCTCTTGGATGAGAACCATGCCAATGGTGTAATCCGAGGCAGCAAGGTAAAGGAAATAATCACGACTGTAATCGGGAGGAAAGAGAAGCGGAGCTCGCGTTAGGGACAACTTCAAAGCTTCAAAAGCATTGTTGGCAATGGTATCCCAGACAAACTTTGAATCTTTCTTTAATATCTGTGTAAAACTACGAGTTATATCGGCATAATTTGGGATAAAACGATGAAGAAAGTTTGCTTTCCCTTGCAAACTTTGCAACTGGCGAAGTGTAGAAGGAGGAGGGAGATGAAGGATCGCCTCAACCTTTAAAGGATCTACCCGGATCCCTTGACGTGAAACGATAAAACCGAGAAGACGGTCGAATTCCACACAGAAAATGCACTTATGAGGATTTAAACGTATACGGTAGAACTAACAGCGAACGAAATGGCTCGGAGGTGGGTTGGGTGATCGACTCGGCGCATAGAATGAGTGGGTAAATCGTACAAATATGGTTGAACGATGTGCTTGATATCATGAAAATCATAAGACATAGTGCGTTGAAAAGTGGCGCCAGTGTTCTTAAGACCGAAAGGAAGTTTCCGATAGGCAAAAGTACCCCAAGGACAAATAAAAGCAGTTTTATGTTGATCCTCGGGAAGAATGTTAATTTGATTATATCTAGAGAAACCATCCATGAGAGAGAATATTTCACTACCGGCGCAGTCATCGAGAATATGGTCGATGAAAGGGGTAGGAAAGTTGTCTTTGGGACAAGCTTGATTGATATCCCTATAATCAACACATACACGAATTGTACCTTGTTTCTTGTTAATCGGGACAAGATTGGAAACCCAGTCTGTGAGAGCCACTGGATAAATAAAGCTGGCTTTCAGAAGTTTCTTGACTTCGAGTTTTATAGCAGCCGCTTTATGTGGGTGAACTGGACGAAGGCATTGCCGGATGGGCTTAGCGTCAGGATATGTCTTAATCTCATGTATCACAATCTCAGGGTTGATACCCGACATTTCTTCGTAGCTCCAGGTGAAGTTGTCACGAAACTCTTTGAACATGGATGTATACGTTACTATTTCGTCAGGGGAATATGAAGCTCCAATATGGACATTTTCGACGATTCCAGGTTTGATGGATATGTCAATGGGAATCGTGGGCGAGATATTGCTTAAGTTCCCTTCAACAAACACATCGTGTGTAGACTCGGGAATGATCGAGATGACGACAACGGTTGACGGGGTCGAAATCCATTGGTAGTTCTCAAGAGTATGTTGCTCCAGAAAGAGGATGGAACGATGATGCCCATTGTCCCAAGGGGTGTCCTCCATGATGGACATGATCACATCGTCAGTGGGAAAAATAACACGAAAAGGATCGGGAGACAACTCATCAAGAGAGGGGGTAGAAGGTGTTGCCGATTGAATGGCCTGATAGGCGGATTCAACTGGACTTAATGGCATTTCATCGCCGAAACGAAGATGATCTCCGGGGTTAGGGACTATCCAAGGGTCACGAGACATAGGAAGTTCATGAGGAAAAGTGGAGATCATATTGATGGAAGCAACAGATGAGCGTGGAACATCGGGCGGTGGAATGGGGAAAGTACCCATTAACGAAGAGTCCTTGAGAAGGACTACACCGACGTTCTCATAACCTGACGGGGTTTTAGCAATAAACGGTATGTTGCCAGTACGAGTATCGAAATTGAAGAAGGCTAATTGATCGACGGTAACAACCTTACCTTGGTGTGGGAAACATAACACACAGAAAAGGGTCGATACAACTGCGCGCATGGAATCAATCCAGCTGCGGCCAAGAAGAAGATGATAATCAAGAGGAGCGTCAAAGACTTCCACTTCGACTTGGACCATTTTGCCTTCTAACATGATGGGAAACGAAGGAAGAACACCGTAGGGCTTAAAATTGGAGCCATTGAAGGCCTTAAGAGTGTTCTGGGATTCATTCAAAGAAGGAGAGCCAATGGCTTTCCAGCAAGCGAGAGACATGACACATGTCGAAGAACCCTCATCAATAACGGTTCAACAAATGTTTTTGTCAGAGACAACCACTTGTATCTGGAACGCAAGTTGAGGGGGCAACCTTGGAATGTGATCTTCCAAGTCAAAGATTATTAAATTCGTGTCCGTCGGGTCAATTCCACCGATAGCTTTCAACAGTGCCTTCCGTTATGAAGGACAAGTTTGAAGGACTTCAAGAGCTGACATCGCAGAAGGTGCTTAGGCCAGACATTCAACAATGTTGTAGTTCTGGGCCGCATGAGCATGAGGATTGAAATTCGATTTCCGAATGATGCCCTTTGGGGGGGGTCGCAGAACTGTGTCGAGGCTCGGTCGTTCGAGATGAAGAGGATCGTTAGTAGGTGGAGTCGTTGGAGAGGGTTATACCAAGGAAGGGGGTAAATCGTCAACCTTCTCCTTAGAGGGAGAATAATCTTTGGCTCGAGTAGTGAGCGCAACGTTGTTCTGCTTAGAATCACCAGTACACATCAAAACATAGGAGGTGGTAGAAGATGAGGGTTGGTCATGAATGATCAACTGAGCCTGTTGTTGAGACGGGAAGGGTTGGGACAAGACAACCGGTGTAGATGGTTTTGGAGCTCCTTGAAGGAACTTAGTGACCTCGGTACGTTGTGGAAAATCCTTTTTGTAGTGATTATCACCACGGATAAGGAAAGGGTATCGTGGTTTGCTCTTATCCCGATCGTCAACAGGGGTAGTTTTGGTTTTCTCTGCTTGAGAATTATTTTTTCCCTCCTTATTCTTACCTCTCCCCTTTTTAGATTTGTTTTTATCGGCTGGGGTAGATTGAACGACATTTACCTCAGAAGTCTTACCGGTGGGAGGGGCAGGAGATGGAGCATTTTGAACATTAGAAGAAGTCGATTTAGGGTTTGTGCTTGAAGCGGAATGTGATTGGGCTTGGGAAGTACCAATCACACCATCAGCTGCATGCAAGGCAGCTGGAGTAGTTGAAGTGCTGGAAGGGTTAGGACGAGGTAATTCAGGTAGTAAATCGTACAGTGTTCCCGTTTGTGAGTAAACGAGGTCAAGATATTGAGCACGACTTATAGCCTGCTCTTCCGTGACTATGCCACCCATGGCAATGTCCTTATCGATTTCGTTCACAAATGATTTTGTAAACCATTTTGCCAGTAATTGATTGGGGAGCTCAAGTTTAATAAGACATCGTCTCCTTCGCCACTCATGGATGTGATCAGATATATGAGTGCCTTTAGTCTGTTTGAAGGAAGTCAAAATATCGGTGCCCATGTCATAATGGATCGGTAACTGGTAATGTGTAAGGAAATCCATAGCTAGGGTGTTGAAGTCAGAGAAGAAACCTCGTGGCAATTCAATATACCACTTCACAGCCGAACCGGTAAGGGTTCGTTGAAAAAGACGTAAATGAATAGAGTCATCCATCAATGAGTTCGATGAACACCATAGGTGAAAAGTCATAACGTGATTGTTTGGGTCCTCTCCTGCTTTGCCGTCGAATTTAGGAATGTCCGATGGAAGCTTGGCTGGTATAACAGGCCATTGGGGAGAGTGACGAATAGGATCATTTAAAATCCTTGACAAATCCGGAAGATCCAAAGTGGCGAGAAAGGGTAACTGTCGATTCACCTGCGGGTACTGGTGGCTTTGGGGAGGAAGCCCTATCGACAAACCAGTGGGACCATAAGCAGTCTGCAGATAATGTGAAGATCCAAGCATATTCGGTGGTGGTTGGACAAGATAGTAGCTCATCGGATTATACCCTGGAATAGAGGCTTGAGTTTGAGCATTTGCCCCCCAAATGGGATTAAACGAACTGGGATATGGTTGGCCCATACTAGGGGGTGTTACGGACGCAGTTGAAAATTGCTGCCCCCCAGACGTTTGAGGAGGGTTTTGTATCAACTGATTCCAATACTGGGCCAAGGATGGAGGTATGTTTTTTCCATAAGGTGGGGTTGTCCCTCCCATTGAAGGTGGTGTGGTAATTGAGGGCAATGTTCCAATTGGCATTTGCCAACTAAGAGGGGGTTGAGTTATACTACCTTGATGAGATTGTCCACCAACCAGAAATTGATAAGTTGGAGTGAATGACGGAATAGCGACACTAGGATTAGGATTTCCAGTAGAAGATGAAGAAGGTCCTCCAAAAGGAAATTGAGGGAGTGTTGGGACAAAACCGGGAAGAAAGTGCCCAGAAGAAGAAGGACCACTAGGAGAGCCGGATGGAGTTTGCGCAGGAGTAGGAATGGAAGCATTCAATGCACGGTATCTAGGTGGTAGTGTCGGATTGACATTGGGCGTTCACGGTGTGTTGATGGGAGCAAGACTAACCGTAGTAAACTTGGTCAGAACACTCGAAGTAGTTGTGAGATGGGCCATTTCAGTACGGACGGTAAAGTGATAAGCGGTAGTCACCGGTACTGTCTCTGTACTAGAGATCTCAGAAATCACAGGCGGGTTGATTTCGGAAATGACAGGTGAACCTGGACCAAAAAGGTCCCGTCGAAAAATGCCCGTAGACCAAAAAGGATCTTGGTCCCCAGGTCCAGACAGAGATCCAGAATAAACAACAATTAAGTCTCCAGAAGAGTTTGCTCGCATAAAACGTCTCTCAGAATCAGGGTGAAGTCGAAAGTCCTCTTGAGTATTTGTAATGCGAAAATTTTCTAGAGAGTCAATGCATTCCACTTGTGGTGTGGTGATGACTGGGACTTCACTATGTCGAGGAGAGCCTCTAGGTGTGCTTGTGGGAAAGGGTTGAGAACCTTCCAGATGCTCTAGAGATAAACCCTGCATTCTACATGAACGATGTGGAGGAGCTATTGTAAACATGCGACAGACTTTGCGAAGAGAATCCTATGGTCAACTTCGAGAAACAAACAACAAGCACTAGTAAACAAAATCTAGGAAGCAACACCAAGCAAATAAGACCTTCTAATTTCGAAGCCACTAGTTGGTGATGAAATCCAACGTCGTAACAACGAGACGAGAAGGGGTTGGGCTAGGTGGAAAAGTTACGCTGACGACCTGCTTAACGGACTTACACCCTGGTGCAAGCTCCCACACATAATCGTGGGTATACCCTCCAAGGAGCCCGAGTGAGTTTGGTCAACGTCAATTCCAGGTACCGTGAATTGACGTTGACCAAACTCACTCGGGCTCCTTTCCTCCATAGTCACCTCGGGTAAGAACCTAGAAAGATAGGCCACTAAGGTCATCACCAACAACAATAAAACCTGGGGGAACAATCGACAGTCCTATCCACACGCAAGGGCAGGGTATCTAGCCTGAAATCAACTCAAAAGGCTTCCACTCATCATTGTGGGTATACCTCTGAGTGATCCCCGTAATACGTGCAATCTCTACACTGATATCAACAAAGCAGGGTGAGTAACTCTGCCAATATCAATGCGACCTTGTGCTTGACCCTTGTGTGAGAAGGGATTCCCAGGACAAGATGTTGCAAATGGAATTTAACACTCCCTAACACAAGATGCTATTGTGTGTTTTGTGCTTTTGGAGAGTGTATCTCTCTTCCTACTCCAAAGCGCTAGCCTAGCTAAATGTTGGTGTAATAGAGCCCTAGAAAAGAGTTACTAGATAAATTTTACAGTTGCACAGTGTTATTAAGAGCTGTTGTTTACTCAAAGGCAACAGAGGTGAAACTTATGTTGTGTGACTCTGACCCAACAATGCATGGATGAGAATGAAATAAATGACTTCACATTCAATGAATCCTATGTATGGGAGAGAGAGAAAGTTTGTCTAGATCAACCGTGAACTATAATGCAAAATTTCCTTTAAAATGCAAATGCAACCAATCACATATCAAAAACAATTCTAGATTGTGTCTTTTTCAATAACTTCAACAAGTGATTTTCAATGTTTTTTGAAAACGAAAATGATTTTTTGAAAGAAAAACTTTTGTTTACTTTTCAAAAAGGACCCACACTATGATAGTAAGAGTACTGAAAATAAAAAACCAATGAACAAGCAATGACAAAAACCCAATCAACTCTTTCAATGAAAACAAAAATAAAAAGCAAACCAATACAGTCTTTCAATTGCATAAGAAAAATGATTTTCAATCAATAAGCAAATGATAAAGACCAATAAACTCAACTTTCAACCGATCACCGGTTCTTAACTAATCAAATACACTCAGATTCCGAAATTAGAGAGTATGGTTTTGCCAAGAAAAGTCAAGAAACGAAAGTCAAGACAAAAATGACAAGAAGAGCCTTGAAATCCTAAGACTGTTCATGCACGCAAACGAAGACAAGAAATACATCAATCAATGGTCCAAGAAACTCTTATAAGGCACCTAGACTGATCTGGGTAGTTGAAGATGCCAAAACTCAAATCCAAATTTTTGAAAAAATAAGTTCGCAGGCTGTCAATACTACACAGTGTGAGAATTATTGATTCTCGCAGGTGACCCTTTAGAAGAGTGTGATAACCTCGCACTGAACCTAAAGGCAGAATGCGAACTCTACCAATTCTCGCAGGCTGCAGTGAAGTGCAGTGCGAGAATTTCTGAACATAGTCAAAATTTTGGAAAATGAAGCAAAATTTGAAAAGGCCTCTGGACCCAGAGGGTCTATCAGGATATCCTGAAGACTCAGAGATTGATAGGACAGGAGAAAAGTAAAACCAGAGCAAATGGACACAGAAAAAAACCAAAAGCCACAAAGAAAATGGGATTATCCCAGTGTAGTCGCCAATTTTGTTATCAGACTAATTAGTAGGTGCGGACACTAATTGATCTCCCTAGATCCACCTGGATCTAGAACAAAACGGGACACAGCATGACTCTTTCCCTAATTTTTGACCATTGAATCAACTAGTAGGAAGGAATAAATAACATACCTTTTTATCGCTTCCTAGGGTGTCTATTGCTCCAGCTTCTCTCCGGTGCTCTTGTGAAGTCAAGACCAAGACAGCACAAACCAACCAAAGTGAAGATAGCACAATATATCCAACTGTCAACCTATGTGTATGATCAAGGAATTACACAATAAAGTGGAAATAACTTTATGGGAAAGGGACATGCCACTGTATCATATTAATTTGAAAGTAAAGATTACAACCTGAGCCTTGATGTCGCAAACTTCCTTTCGATGGGTCTTGGCTCCAACACACACACTTTCTCAATCCTTGTATGAAGAAGATCAAACCCTCTTGGTAGACTTGCTAGGGTCTCCAAGCTGCTGTTCAAGCTTCAGTCCTTCACACAATTCTTTTCACCAATTCTCCAATGAATCTTGCTTAACCTTTTCCATGAGAATTCCCTCAATATATAGGAGAGAATGAATTAGTTACTTGGATAATAATGATCCCACAATATTTGGGAATCCAATACAAGGATAACCATTCGAATGCCAACCCATCCTTCTAGAAGATTCCCTTCTAGAAACATCGAGAATTCATATTTTTCCATGCTTTAAGAAGAGTTCGCACCCTAGCTATTCAACACAGTGCGAGAAGTTCACAACCTGGCTTAAGGCAACTTGCGAGAATTAGGCATTCTCGCACCCAAATATATTGGCAGCCTACAAACCTTCTTCAAAAATGAGTTTTCTAGGAAGAGATGAAAGTAACTTTTCTAAGGAGAAAGTTCTTATGAAGAGCCTGAGTACACCATTATCAATACATCATCATGAGGACCAAAATCATGGGTAACAGTAACCATCAATTTTATAACTAAATTGAACTGGACAATAAGACAACATGATTCAATCATGGTAATGGTTGATAAATTGACAAAGGCTACTCATTTTGTTCCTGTAAAAATGACTCATACAACACTAATACTGCATAAATTTACATGAGGGAGATTGCTAGGTTGCATGGGATACCTAAGGCAATTATTTCAGACATATATACAAAGTTTACTTCAAATTTCTGGAGGGGATTGTTTAAAGGATTTGGTACAAATATGAACTTTAGCACAACATACCATCCACAGTCAGATGGGTAGACAGAGAGAGTCAACCAAGTAATTGAAGACATGTTGAGAATGTATGTGATGGATAAGCCATGTAAGTGGGAAGATTACTTTCACTTGGTTTAGTTTTCCTATAATATTGGGTATAAAACTTCATTGAAATTGAACCCATTTGAAGCTTTGTATGGTAGGAAATGCAATTCTCCAGTGAGTTGGGACAACCCATCAGACATAGTGGTACTTGGGCTAGAATTGCTCAAGGATATGGAAGACCAGATGGTTAGAATTAAGAAAAATTTAAAGGCATCTCAAGATAGACAGAAAATTTATGCAGATAAGAACATGACAGCTAGAGAATTTAAAGTGGGGGAGCATGTTATTTTAAAAGTGAAGCCCTAGAAGATCTCTTTGAGTTTGGGTAGTTGTACAAAGCTAGCAGCTAGATTCTGTGGTCCGTTTGAGATATTGGACATAATAGGGCCAGTTGCATACATGCTTGCATTTCCTGCTTCCATGAATGTGCATAATGTATTTCATGTCTCTTTGCTAAAAAAATATGTACATGATCCTAACCATGTTATTGATTGACATCTGATTCAGGTAGAGATAGAGGGAGACTTTCAGATCCAACCAATGCGAATATTGGAAAAAAATGTCAAAATTCTCTGAAATCGAGTTATAGAGCTGGTAAAAGTCCAGTGGACCTGCTATGGCCCTGACGATGCTACTTGGGAGCATGAATATGCCATGCGGACAGAGTAACCGTAACTTTTTGAATAAATTTTAAAATTTTGATTTTTGTTTTGTATATGCACTGAGGACAATGCCAAAATAAGGTGCAGGGGAATGTAATACTCTGGTTTTGAGCCCCATATTAAATAATGTATTTTGTTAATATATGAAAGGCCAGAGAGCCCAAACAATTAAAAGATGCAAGTGTGCCTAGAAAATGTAATTTTTTGATCATTATTAATAATAAATACATCATTTTCTACTAGACAAAGACAAACAAGAGTTATAGGGGCTATGATTCCACAAGAGAGGGGATTTGTGGGGTTAAGTATTATTTTATATTTTATTTACCCATATTCATTTTAATGGAGAGGAGTGGTTACATGAGTTTCTTGGGGGAGGCCATGTGGTTCTTTATTTGCAAGTAAATATATAAACCCATCTTGTGGGTTGTTTGGGGGTTCTTCTTCTTCTTCACTCACTCACTCATTGTAGTATACCTAGAGAGGTAATATAGGGTACCTAGGGAGCTACCCAATGAGAATGCAGTTATGTATTATTAGTGGAGGCCATTTAATGTAAGGTGGACTAGGTCCACTATATTATTAAATAAGGCCCACTATGGTAGTTAGATATAATAAACATGCTTTCTAGAATATTCATTCTCTAAAATATTTCTAGAAGATAAAAAATGATATATAAAGAAGTGTAATCAATATATTGGAGCATAGTGAAGAATATTGTGAATGTATCAAACATTTCTTGAGGAGTGTTATCCTTCCTTAAGGATTAATATATAGTGTTACCCTACCTTAAGGGTTTTCTCTATTTCTTGTGTTCAATATTTGGTGAATGGTTTGGATTATTCTCATTGATATTGTGGGTTTATTTTGAGATTTATCTTTAGATCTATTCAGGTAATTAGCAATTGGTATCAGAGCACTTTCCTTGGCCAAAGAAGGGGATACTTGTTTACTCTTTTTGCAGTTTTTTTCTAGGGAAAAAAGAGGGCGACACACTTCAGGTTCAGATATGAAACTTTTTGAGTAGAATTTGGCCCAAAAATTGGATATTTGAATTCCTCTCGAAAAAATACACAATTTCAAACAACAAATCGTCCGAAACAGAGTCCGGGAAGTAAAGTTATGAACATTTTAAATTAGACCATTTTTCAAGGTTTTTCCAGAAAAAGTCGCGTGATTTGCACATTGAGTTATTTTTAAGCTTTAGTTTTTATTGAATATTTATTCCAAGATGTATTTGTATTTTACTGGAAAATATGATGGCCCAAGTATCAAAAACTTTATAAAATAAGAGAAGTTAGCATATAAAGAGAATTGGAGAGGTTTGGTCAGTTTACACTTACAGGGTGATGCATCCATTTGGTGGGCATAACTTAAGTATTCCCAAATAATGACAGTCTTTGATGAAGAATTTGAAAACTTATTCTTAGATAGGTGGTCTCATACAAAGTGTAAGGATGAAGAGAGAAACAAGGGTTTATTTTTAGGTGGAAAATACATATTACAAGTTCATGGTTGTATTCATAAAGAAAATATCATTGTTTCTATTAACCCTAGTTTCCAACAAACTTTTATCAATGTTCAGTTGGTTAATAGATTGCAAGTTCCAGTAAATAATATTCAAAGCACACAGGTTGAGGGTGAAAATGTTCAAATTGTTAAAGATTTGAAGATTACCATGAACAAATATGTGTTGCATTCAGATTTTTATGCTATGGATATGGATGAAGTGGATATTGTTTTGGGATATCCTTGGATAGACTCAATGGGTACCATTAATATTAATGTGAAAAAGAAGTTTTTGAAGTTGTGGTACAAGAAAAAGAAAATCAAATTGCAGGATGTGTCTCTTAGTAAGAAATATGGGCCCATGGATGCCAGCAAAGAAGTTATTGTCGAGTCTGAAGTTGAATCAAAGGAAAAGTCTACAGAAGGAGATGAAGCAAAACTACATGAAGGGACAATCATGAAGCTAAGGAGGTCAATGACTCAAAGTCAAAATGTGTTGTAGATTTGAAGAAAAAAGAACAGATTCCTACAATTGTTGTATATCACCATACACATCATATAGAGAAACAACAATCATCAAGGGAAGGGAGTGAACATCAACACATTTATGCACCAACATGGAACCAAGAAGGAAACTAATCAAGGGGTGCATGGAGGCCTACCAATACTACATGAATACATAAGGCTAGATAACGAATCCCATGGAAACACCGACACCACGCAGATCAATATCAGGGTGGCAAGACATCGGTTGGACATCATGTTCTTCTCCCATTAGGATGGATGGATGGTCATACTTGGTACCAATTGGCTACATTGCTTAGCCGATCATATTGTATGGTTTCTTCGTGTGTTTGGAGGATGAAACATGTGAAGGGGGATGGAATGTAGTATACATAGGGAGGTAATATAGGGTACGTAGGGAGGTACCCAATGGGAATGTGGTTATGTATTATTAGTTGAGGCCATTCAATGTAAGGTTGACTAGGTCCACTATATTATTAACCAAGGCCCACTATGGTAGTTAGATATAATAAATAGGATTTCTAGAAGATTCCTTCTCTAGAATATTCCTAGAAGATAGAAAATGCTATATAAATAAGTGTAAGCAATGTATTGGAGCATAGTGAAGAATATTGTGAACATATTAAGCATTGATTGAGGAGTGTTATCCTTAATGATTAATATATGGTGTTACTATACCTAAAGGGTTTTCTCTATTTCTTGTGTTCAATATTTGGTGAATGATTTGGATTATTCTTGTTGATATTGTGGGTTTATTTTGAGATTTATCTTTAGATCTATTTAGGTAATTAACACTCACTCACTCATGGTTCATTTTTCATTATTGATTGTTCACACCTTTCATTTTTTTCTCTCTTCATTCATTCTTTCAACCACTCTTCCTTCATGTTTTTGCTTGGGAAATAAAAACAAATTGTTGGAGAGGAGCCATGGTTTTGTTGGCTGTAATGACTGCTGGTGTGTTCCATCCATGAATTAATGTCTGCCTGTCTGAGATTCTTTGGCATGTGTTAAGTTTTTCCCATAACTGTGAATCCTGAGAGTCCCAACATGGAGATTCTTGACCAGATGCACTGGAGCCCTGGAAGGAGGTGGATAGCTTGAGGGACTGCATGGAAGAGAAGGGGGTCCATTCTCTTGGGTTGTGCAGGATGGGTAGAAGAGAGCTGGTGTACTTTTGATTATTGTGTGTGCTTAGAATCCTTTGATAGCTTGAGTGCTGAATGGTTTGGGAAGCCGAGTGAAACTCTAAAACCATCCTTGTGGATTCATAGCCCTGGATTGGGGGAGACATTGCTATTGAGACTTGAAACAACAATGCCTACAATTGTGTGGAACGTCCTTGGTCTGCATCCAATTGGTGATTCATTTAATTAAAGATAAGTTCTCCCTGTCTTGGTTTTATTTACATGTGTATTTATTTCGCTATGTATTTATTTATCTATGAAATTCTTATCTATAATATGACTGATTGTTGGTTATTTCTATGCATGGCATGTTTAAAAATTCTTTATGTTGTAGCATGAATCTTGATCTCTGCATGTGAATATTGCATGCATATTTTTTAATTAAAACTTTATTAGAATCTGAATTAAGTTCATAAGCGAGATTGAAATAGCGTAGCCCATCCTGGGGATGGATGGGTACGTTACACGTCCTTACTAGACCTTCAGTATCTTCCTATAAATCATAAGATTCCCTAGGATATAGAATCCTAACTGAGATACCATGTGGTACTATGACAAACCATCCTTACTGGACCTTCGGGATTTTCCTAGGAATCATAAGATTCCCTAAGATATAAAATCCTAACTGAGCTACCACTACTGACCATAGCTGGCATATACATGCACAAGTACTCTGATAGACTGTACTTACCAGACCTTTAGGATTTGCCTAGGGATGATCAGTCCCCTAGGATATAAAATCCTAACTGAGCTACCCCCTGTTTGTTAGGATACCATAGTATCATCAACATCACTCCCCCTTTCGAGGGAGGTCCTTTTGAACTACACCAATCTTGACTCAGAAGTACTCAAACTTCACACGAGACAGAGGATTAATCAAAACATCTGCAACCTTCTCATCTGTGCCAACATATTGGAGCTTTACAGATCCCTTCTGCACCATGTCATGAATGTAGTGATACCGAATCTCTATGTTCTTCATCTTATCATGGAACACTAGGTTCTCTGTCATATTTATGCAACTCTGGTTATCACATAGAAACATGGTAGCTTCCATCTCCAGATCGAACATACCTGTCAACAACTTCTGAAGCCATATGGCTTCACAACTGGCGGAGCATGCTGCAATGTACTCCACTTCTGTCGTACTGAGAGAAATACTGGCAGAGCATGTTGCGATGTACTCCACTTGTGTCCATTTTCTCCACTTCAAAATCATAAGTAGTGGCTAACTCCAAAGAAAACCTAATAGAGGCCATCTTGGTCACTAGAGAGAAAGTATTTCCATCATCTATTTTCTCTACTTGAGAGGATCTATTTTCTATTAGACGAGCCTTACACTAGTCTACATAACCCTAATGATTATAGTTCTTATTGGACACCCATTTGCATCCAACCACCTTTCTTCCTTCAGGAAAATCCTACAAATTCCAAGTTTGGTTCTATTTCGAGGCCTTCATTTCTTCTTCCATGGATTTCTTCTAGTGGGTTGCCTCATCACCACTGAGAGCCTCTTTGACATTCCTTGGCTCATGGCACCCAATGAATATAAATCAAAATAGCTAAATTTAGTTAGCTTATAGCCATACTTACCAGGTCTCTTTTGTTCATGAAGGATCCTCCTCAAATTATTCCCTTGATCAAGTTGATCATGTTTAGGATACACATTTTCATTCAACCCTAATGGAAGATTTTATTTATGTTGATTTTCACATCCATCTAGAATTTTTGCATTTGGCCCCTATGACAATTGTTGAACTTGATCTTTAGCTCCAGATTGGATATTTAGAATCACTACATGTTATATCTTTTCTATAAGTGAAAATTATTTATCTTGATATTCACAATATTTCTCCTCCTTGAATATCACATTACGATCATGGGTATGTTGATGCTTAGATGGAATCCACAACCTGTATCCCTTGACTCCTTCTATATTTCCAACAGATATGCACTTTCCTATTTTGTTGTTAATTTTTTTCATGTTCACCTTAGGTACATGTATGTAAATAGTACACCCAAAAAACTTGAGGTGTGAAATAGAAGGCTTCTCTCCAACTCCAAGCCTCTTTTGGTGTTTTTTCACCCAAAACTAAACTAGGTGATCTATTGGTCAAATAATTTGTGGTAGCAACCACTTTAGCCCAAAATATTTTACTGAGACTAGTAATGACTTTCATGATTTTCACTT
>ML832842.1:0-21231 GCA_009831015.1 Picea engelmannii
TTCCGAATGGATGATCCACCAATTTCCACATCCCATTCTTGATGAGAGAATCATATTCCTTTTGCATGGCTTATTTCCATTCATCATGATAAGTGGCTTATTCAAAGGAAGTTGGTTCAAAGTTAGTAGATAAATTCAAATCACAATCATATGAATCATCCATGTCATCTACATCGCGTGAGTTTGAATTAACTACACCACCTCCATCTTGTCTTGAGGAACTTCTTGTTCATTTTTTTCTGACCTCATCAGGATGAACACTTTCAAGTATTTTTATGAGCCATTTTTGTGGACCTTTCCAAGATGTTCTAGGTTGCTCAGTGGATTGAGATGGTGTCGAATTCTCATCAAGACTCTGCCTTTTAATCCTCTCAATAACATCATCCAAATGAACTTTAGGTTTTGATGAAGTGGTTGGAACTTCTTCATGAGGGGGAGATGGTGCTTCAAAAGGAGATTCTAGATATTGATTCAAGATAGGGATCCCCCCTTCAAGATGTGGAATATCATCATCAAATTCATGATATGTATTTACACGAATGAATTTTTCTAGATGATCAAGTTGCCTCTCAATTGTTTTTTCATTCTTGGAAGATTCAAGAAAGACTACGTATCTAGAAAGAATCAATTACTTGTTTACCTCATCGTAAATATGATATTCCTTGGTGGTATTTGAGTACCCCAAGATGATTCACTTTTGAATCCTTGCTTCAAGATTACTTCTTTCCTCCTTATGAATTAAGGCATAGTAGGTGGAACCAAAGACCCCGATATGCCTCACCGAAGGAATGCGGACATACCAAATTTCATAAGGAGTCTCATTTTCAAGAGCGTGAGATGGACACTTGTTTTTCACATAAACTACACATAGAACAACATCAACCCAAAACATCGATTTTTCATTCTTGAAAAACATCATGGAACGAACCATATATAGGAGAGTCATGTTCATTCTTTCAACTACACCATTATGTTGAGGATTGCATGGAACTGCAGTTTGATGTTTGATTCCATGTTGGCATAGATAGTTTTAAAAATCATTAGATGTATATTCTCTTCCATTATCAGTGTGAAGAGAGCCAATATGAGATTGAGATTCATTTTGGATCCATACATGAAAATTTTTAAAAGTTTCAAAAGCTTGTGATTTTTCTTTCAGCAAGTACATCCAACACATCCTGGTGTAATCATCAATAAAAGACATGATATATTTATTACCATTTGCGGAAGGAATAGGCAAGGGGCCACACAAATCAGAATGTATCAATTCAATTTTTCTACATGATCTGGAAGTAGAATCATGAAATGTTTGTTTTCTATGGTTTCCAAGGATACAAACATCACATTGCTTCAAGTTCCTAGGAATAGTAGGAAAACTAGAAACACCATTTTTTTCAGCAAACAAAGGTTGTCATAGTTAATATGACCAAATATAGCATGACACAAGAGACTAGATGGAATTGTACCTTCATTTTGATGAGAGAGGTATGGAAAATTATGTGCTTAAGCATATGTCCCTTTCAGCTTCAATAGTCTTCCTTATTCCACTCTAGTCATGACAACCATGTTGTCAAAATCCTTATTTTAAATTTGTCATTGAACATATGAATAGAGTGGCCTTGTTGTTGGATGTGCATAAGAGACAAAAAGTTCCTTCATAGCTCAGGAAGATACACCACATCATGCATAAGAAAATCTAGGAGTCCAGGTAATTTAAGCCTGATGGTGCCCATTCCCAAAGGTTTGAGACACGATTTATCTGCAAAAAACATTATTCCATCTATATTGTCATTGAAATATTTAAAGAAGTCTCTTCGAAATTTCATGTGAGAGGTTGCATTTGTGTCAAGAAGCCATGCATCTCTCCAAGAAGTACATTGAACCCCATTATCTTCTTCAAAAAGGACACATGAAATATTGGGTGGATCTTGGAGTGGGTAGGAAGAACCAATCTATAGGAAACTTGTCCAATTTTCTATAGGATTTGATAAGGTCCATAGAACTTTGGTGCTAGATTTTAGTGGCCCTTGTCTTTGAGAGATGTATACTTATAGTGATAGAGATGAAGAAATGCATGATCCCCTTCTTAAAAAAAAAACTTAGAGTGATGACAATCTACTTGCTACTTCATTTGATTTTGAGCCAAAACCATATTTTCCTTAAGTGTACTGAGAATAGCCACTCTGGAGTTAAGTGTGTGATCAACTACTTAAATTACCTTATATGTGCCTGGTAAATATGAAGGAACAAAGGGAGGCTTTTGGCCATAAACGACTTCATATGTTGACATTTTGGTAACATCATGATAAGTATTATTATACCAATGTTTTGCAAGGTGTAACCACTAAAACCATTAGTGTTGTTGGTCTAATGTAAAACATCACAAATAGGTTTCTTGACACTTGTCAAGCACCTCTATTCGACCATATTTTTGGGGATTATAAGACCTGTCCATTTCCAAGTGTGTGCCATGTAGTTTAAACAATTCCTACTAGAATTTACTAGTGAAGGTGGGATCATGATCTATCACTATGGACTTAGGCATGCCATGTAATATAATTTTTTGATCCATGAAGACTTAGTACCTATGGATGGCATAAGTACCTATAGTAAGGCACAAATTGAGCATATTTGGAAAGGTAGTCAACTACCACCATGATGATTGATTTGTTGTTAGCTTTAGGGAGTTCCACTATAAAAATCCATCTAAAGGCCAACCCAAATAGTGGCAGAGATTGATAGTAGCTACAATGCCTCAGGGGTCTTCACTATTTCTCTCGTGATCCTTTGATAGATTTCACATTCAATGACAAAGGTATGGATTTCCTTTTTCATTCCTTCCCAAAAGAAGGATCACCAGGATCATTCATAGGTTTTGCAAAAGACCAAGTGACCTATGGTAGGAGATGAATGCAATTTTGCTAACACCCATTATTTGAAAGTGAAATTATGTACCAGAAAAATATGCCCTTTATACCACAAGGTGTCCTGCTACCAAGTATATTAGTCAGTAGGGGGGTTGGGGTCATCCTTGAAGTATTTGATGAATTGAACTATTATGTCATTAGTCAACCATTATTGTCGCACCTCTTTAATCCAAGCAAGTAATCACAAGAATAAGACAAAGAGGGACCCTTCTTTTTCATATTTCTTGGACAAAGTATTGGCCACTACATTATCCTCAACCTTCTTGTATATGATCTCATAATCATTACCACTATTCCAAAAATTAATTTAAGCTATGATGGTCCATCTTGATCTAGAAATTCATGCCAATGCGATATGGGCATCATGTATCAACGACATAAAATATGTCCATCATTTCTTTCTCATAGGTGGACTTTACCAAATTTTGGTCACATAATTGTTCACTAGTGAATTCTAATGGGCACCCCTCTTGTATTAATACTATCTCAAGACCTCATTCAAAGGCATCACATTATAGGATAAAATTATTAGTGAAATTGGACATTGTTAAGACTGGAGTTGTACACATGGATTTCTTTAAAGCGTGAAATAACTTCTCTACTACACGATTCCACACAAGGGCATTCTTATTGAGTAGGGTGGTTAATGGGGGTGAAATTCTCCCATAATTCTTCACAAAATTCCTATGGTAGCTACTCAATCCTAAGAATCCATGTAATCTTTTTAGAGTCTTAGGGCGTGACCAATCTTTCATAGCCTCAATTTTCTTTAGGCCCACTCTCACCCATGTTTGACTAACTACGTGACCCACGTATTCTACTTCAGTAGCACCAAAAGTGTATTTGGAGCATTGATGAACAATATATTATCTTAGAGTAATCATAAGGCTTTATCAACATGCTCCACATGTGCCTCCCAAATATTGCTATAAATAAAGATATAATCAAAGAAAACTAACACAAACATAGTTGTGCATGAAAGGTAAAACAAAATTATCCATGAGGATCTGAAAATTGGATGGGGCAATGCAAATGCCAAAAGGCATCATTTAAAACTCATAATTTCCTTCATGTGTGCAAAGGTCCATCTTAGTGAATAAATAGGCACCTTGAAGCTCATCCAAGAGGTCATCTATTACTAGAATGGGAAATTTAACTTTAACCAACAACTTATTAAGAGCATGGATTCAGAGCACATGCACCCATTGCATTTTTTATTGAGTACCATGACTACCGGAGACAAGAGCCTCCAACAATTCCTTAATGATATTTTCAATTTTATTATTTTGTGCAAAAGGATGTCGATAAGGATGCACATTGGGTAGTTGACTACCTAGAATCAATGGGATCCCATGATCATGCTTGTCAGGCGAAGGATGTAAGCCATGGGGTGTTTCAAATATTTGGTGATGCGTAGTCAAAACCAAATGAAAATAAAGGTGAATTTCCAATGGGGATCTATCCATGACTGGGATGGCAATGAATTATTATTGGGAAATAATGCCTAAATTTCCTTTCTTCAAGAGATTTCCCATATGGTGAGAGTTGATAATTTATGAGGAGCCATACAAGAAACCTTTGAAGGTGTTCTTATGAACCTCCTTATTGTAACCTGACCCAATGGTCACAACCATTATGCTATGAGAATAACATCATAGCCTCCCATTTCAATAGTGAACATTTTGGATTTTAGCAAATAGTTCCCCATTTGGAGTTTCACATTCTCATAGTTACCACCACATTTCATTACCTACATTGGCAATCATGATTTCAAAATTGTGCATTGCATGAACATAATATTGAGTTTCTTAGGAATACAATGATGAATAAAATTATGGGTGTTGTCACTGTCAATTAAAAAAATTACTTGTTTGTACTTGAGATATCCAACCAACTTTACATTATGGGGATTGAAATTCCTAATAAATCATGGACGGAGATTTGGGGTTCCTCACAAGGAGGCTCCTAGGTGATTTCATCATGATGAGGAAATTTAGTCTCAACTACTAGATCCATATCTTGCATGGCTTCCTTTGAAATTTCCTTAGGCATGTAGGGTTGGGTCATATTTGTTAAAAATTTAAGCACATTAAAAAGATAAAAATATGATTATAAATGGACTCATGTAAAATATATGTTGTTATTACAATGAGGTCGGTTGATACAATGGGAGCGTTTCACTTTTATTTCATTCATTGGTTAGTTGCATTACCAATACAACCTAACCACCTCATTAATAATTATTTATTAATTATGCCTAACATATTGATATTAAAGTCACCATTATAGTTATTAAGTTATGATAAAGGAATCCTTGTCATTGAGTCATATTAGAGAATTATAATTCAACACCCCCTCTTAGTAACTTCACTCCTACACAATATAAAATCACACAAATACTCCATTAAGTTATCTCATTACCCTCTTAAGTGTAGAATTCACAAGTTCTTGAATTATTTGAATTCTCGAGTATTAGGAAATGTGAGAGGGAGAGCAGATATTATTACACAAAACAAAATCGTGTCTGAACACTCTAACTACCTTGATCCAACGGTTGAGGAAATTTCTCAACCTCACACCAAACTAGGAATCTAAATAGTTGGAAAGAATCTCTCAAACCAACTAAGCCTCAACAACCTCCTAAAATCTAGGAACATACTCCTTCTCGTAGAGACTGGAACTCTACCTAATAATGACCAATAAACTCAGTAATTAAATATGAACACACCAAAGACAAGTGGGAGTTACATATCCCAACACTCCACCTTAATGACTACTTGTATTTACCATCATCAAGTCAGGTATTCATCATCACCAACTCCCTTGAATTGAAGCACCACTTGATAAACAAAGTCTATGTTCGGTCCAACCTGGTACTTTCTCTTTGTACCTCGATCATGCATCACCAAACTACCAAAGTCTATATAAAGAGACAACCATCCATTGGAATGCATGGGTCATCAGCCATTGTAACCATCGGTTTAGTAGGATGTCCTTCAGGTACATGGTTCATTCAACCTCTTGATGAACTCCCCCTATATGTAAAACTCATGGTTTCTAGGCACCTCCTAGAGTTCACTCATAGAGCATGCAACCAACCCTTGACATGGCTCACTCTTACAAGTGTTAATGAACTCTATAATAGAGGTTTTTGCAATACAAATCATTATAGATACTTGACAAAGGGGTATGCATGCTTAGTCAGGCCTTACAATGATATTCCCTTTACGTGTTACATAGATAAAGGTACATACTCCATCCCATGAAGATACCAGGTACATAATCAAACATTTCAAGGACCAATACATCAATTCAATAAATATTACATCACAGACTTGCTATAAAATAATGTGTGACTCACAGTAACATATGGTCATGAGTATGTCTTATTCATCACAACTCAATTCACACAATTTACCTTGTTTGTCCGCAATCATTTCACATATGTTTCTTTCGCACTTCTGTTGCTTCCACACGACTACCATTGTCACCAACTTTCCTTGGATTGAACTCTTTGTTGTATCTAGAACAACATCTATGCTTGTCATGCTTATCATTCCAATTCAAACTTATTTCTTCCATCAAATCATGGTTTCTCCAGCAAGAACAATGCAACTTTCTTCCACATCAAGGAACAATTAAAGGTAACATGTAGCTAAACATACTTCTAGCTACCACACACTTTACCAAGTAGACTAAGGAATGATTTCACATCACAAAATATTGTTAAGCAGGATTTCAACTCATCGGAAAGAGATAATATCATCTTCCTCCTCTATAGTTGTTTACATGTTTGGATTCTTTATCTATGCCTTTGACCTTCATTGTCACTATCAATTCATTGTCTTGGATTTACCTACGATTTATTAGAGTAGATAATTCTAACAAAACTACTACATTTTCCTATTGATTTAGCTAAACTCAATAAAAATGCTTCAAATTCCAAAACATTCACCTATACTTCATTGGAGTTTCCAAACACACAATTGTCAAATTCGCCACATCTAACAATGCATCATACATTGAGTTGAAGAGGCCCAATATGTTTCTCTTCACATACTCCAAATAAATTAAAAAATATATTTGCATGACCACCATTGATGGATCATCTATTAGAATCTAAGGTTCCCCCATCTCCAGACAATCTATCAACTTATTTAAGAAAAAACAATTCAAACTGCCTTACTAGAATCAAAACTGTGTAACCTGATTGTAGGAAAATTTCCCTTCACTTCCTTGGGCTCCTTTCTAGTCACCACGATGGTCCCAGTAACCTCTACCATCGCTCCTTTTCTTAATACCACAACCTGCTCATGGTTCATAGCTACATCCAATTTATCATAATTTGGTGTCAACCTCACATATTCCTTCTTCAACCCGTCAGCCTAATTAGAGAGTTCACTTTCCTCATTTGAATGTCATACATATTCTTCATTGCATCCTTTTGATAGGTCACTTCACCCATTATAATGCAACATGTATCTCTTCAACGATCTAGATCTATCCTCTGGAATCCTCTCTCTGGCAGCTCTTAATTTACTTCTTGAGACTAGTCACACACACAATTTTAGTCATCGTCTCTGCAACAACATCAGCCTCTCCTACAATTTTATAAGATGATCCAAGGCATGCAAGAAATAATATCAGGATCGTTAGCATCCTCCACACATCTCTTTGTATACATATCATAGATGCATCTCTTTCAACATATCGGGTGGCCAATGCTACTACAACCCATTCAGTAAGGACACACACAATAATTTACATCTTTATATGAAAAAATAAAAAATAAATTTTTGTATCTTACCAGGGATACACCAACGATTAGATGCTTTTACCTTCTACAACCTTGAGACTAAATTCCATGCACTACATGTCTCGACTTAGATTTATATGCATCTCCCTCGGCTTGAACCTTTCTATCGATGCCAAACTTTTTCATTCCAATCTTGTGGCTAGTTAGCAACAATGAAATGGTCAGACGATCTAAAAAAAGAACTCATACTCAACTGATTCCTTGTCCACCTTCTCGATCTTGTCGATGATCACCTGGACCAAATCAAAGAGAGAGATTATTACACATTGATTAAGTACATATAAATACAACAATCTCAGTCTCAAGATAGACAACTACCTTGATCTAATGATTGAGTAAATATCTCAACCTCACACCAAACTAGGAAGCTAACAAGTTGGAAAGAATCTATCAAACCAACTAGGACTCAAGAACCTCCTAAAATTTAGGAACATACTCCTCATAGAGACTAGAAATCTACCTAATAATGACCAATAAACTCAATAATTAAATATGATCACACCAAAGACAAGTGGGAGTTACATATCCCAACACCGAGTTCCCGAACTCTCAAATTACCAAACTCCGGAATCAATGGAATTCCCAAATTTATTGAACAACAATCCATATTGATTTAAAACTTCTTGAGTTCCTTTATATTTTGGAAATTCAACCAATTAGAATAAAAATTCATAATCAACCTTTGTCACCATCATTTGTTTCCTTTGTTTCATTAAGGTTATCATTTTATTTCATTTTGTTGGCAAGCAACCATGAATAGTCCAAGAATACATGAATGATGGAATGAGGGTATGTAGCTACTGTGGAAACCCTAACGCAATTGTTTTCTCGGATCTGCAGTCAGAAGCCTGCAGACTACAAACAGTCGAGATGGTGAATGGTTATGAGGATATTTCCCCGGGGCAGCTTGGTTTGCGTGAAGTCTATGGGGAAGAATTGGTTGATTATGAATTGGATTTGATGGAGAGTCAAAATATCTGGAGCTCACCAGGTGTCATTCAAATAAGATCCATATCTCCTTTGCAGGTGTGGAATGGGACAGGTGGTCCATCCCCATCAGGCTCAGTTGTAGATTTTTTTCTAGGATTTTCAACTTTGAGCCATCCACAGACTAGAGGCAATTTTGGTTTGGGCTAGGAAGCTGGATCGATATTCAATGATAATGTGTTAGGCCAGGCATCTATGGTGGAGGGATGATCAAGCGCCGTTTTTTCTACTCTTCCCTTAGTGGTTGAACTGTATTTTCCCTCATCTTGGAAGGAAAGTGACTTTTCTTCAGTCTCAGGGATTTATCAGGATGCATGACCCTCTAATGTAGGGTTCCTAGGATCTCTACTGATCTCAGATATTTTTGGAGGGGACTCTTTGGGTTTCAATCCCTCTTCTTCTCAACAAGGAAACTATCCTTTGGGAAAAGGGTCTCTCTCGGTTAAGGAGGCTTTTCTTGATTCTATTTTGGTTTATTCGACTCCACAGGTGGGGGATTCTAGAGGAGAAATCACACTTGGTGATGGTAATGGTCAGGAGGTGGAGGCTACCCATATGATTCAAGCGATAAACTTTCCTTCTCCTAGTCAGACAACCCTTTGAATCTGAAAGAATAAAGGGGCCAAAACTCGTGGGGAAGTTGATCTAGTACTTGGGAAAGATATTTTGATTCCAAATGCCATGGACATGACTGAGATGAATATGGTGGGCATGGAAAGGGGAAAATGCTTCAACGCAAAATTTCTTAAGGATTGGGAAAATAATTCATGGGGGGTGTTTATGGGACAAGCTCCCATTGTCAGAACCCTAATTAGGGGGTGGTTCAGTTTCAAGTTTAGGAATTCTGAGGAGGAAGAAAGAGTTTTAAAGAAACCCTGGTCCATTGATTCTATGCCCATTCTACTCAAGTGTTGGACCCCTTTTTTCGATGCGAGCAAAGAAAGGATTGATATTTCTTTGTTATGGGTAAGGCTCCCAGAACTTCCCATGGAAATTTGGACTCAAAAAGTTTCGTTGAGCTCGGCAATGCGATAGGTTCATTTGTGGAAGTAGTTATGTCGTTTATTGAATCTAGAGAAATGGGGCTTGCAAGGCTTCTGGTAACCCTGGATCTGCGTGAAGGGTTGCTCGAGGAGATAAATCTTGTTTCTGGAGAAAAATATTTCAAGAAAATGCTCAAATATGAAGGTATTCCCTTCAGGTGTCGAATATGTCATCAACATGGCCATAATGTTAGTTAATGAAATCTTCCTTTCCATGGGAAGTCTGGGATGTCGAGGGAGGGGGACTCTTTTATTTCAAAGAAATGATCGACTTCCCGAGAAGGGGAATGCTCAATTCACCCCAGGCCTTCGACTGAGGCTCCATCCCCCCTCTACCTCAAGCTCAATAGGTGGTCGATATGCATTCAGTGGTGAATCTGAGTGAGGATGGTAAGGCGGTGATGTCCAGAGAAAGAGTGCAGGAGATCATTCCTTGGGACATGGAGTTGTTGCTAGAGAGAAATCCCCTCCCGTGTAAGCCTCAAATTCCCCACCCCAATTTCAATATTTTAATAAACTCCCTCTCTCTTCTTGGAAAATATTGGATGAACTCGCTAAAAAATCTTCCAAACCTTCATGTAGAGAATGGTCAGACTACCCCTTTGAACCTTGAAGCTCATCCTTTATCCAATACTCTCATCTCAGTTACTTCTCTTACCTACCCCACTTAGTTATTTGAGATCTTTGAAAATTTTGGGGAATCAATGGACTCAAATAAGGTTCACATTGCTTATCAACCCTGGAATAGCTCCATTCCCCACCTCCCCCCCACTTTCTCGATTTACTAAGGGCCTTGGCTAAAACCCCCTCCCTTCCATGGGATTCTCGGGACGTGGTAGGAAATATTTTTACCTTAAAGCCAAAAAAAAGGCCTTGGTGGACCTTGCAACAGGTAGGCAGCTTTCAATTAAATGGGCGCTTAGAGCATTGGCCTCCCCTGACAAGGTTCCTACATGAATCTCCTCTCTCTCAACTGTTGAGGATTGGAGAGCCCTCTTAAAAAACCCGCCCTCAAAATTTTGATGTTGTTTAATCAACCTAACTTTCTTCTTCATCAGGAAACTCTGGGGAAGGTTTTTGATATTGAGAATATCCTTGTTTCTATTTTTTCGAGCTAGAGTTTCTCGTCCATTGATGTAAGTGGTAGATCGGGTGGCCTGGCTTTGGGATGGAATAATTGTTGGATCAAACTGTTATCACTCTGTAAATTTATTCGGATGATAAACAAATGACAGAGGTAACCTACAAACCAACTTTAGAGTTGGGTACTATCCTACTCAGCTCAAAGAGGGCTCTCTCATGTCACTTGATGTTTCTTTGGCAATCAATGGCTAGATTTAGTTTGTTTTGGGGGGTTTTTATAAATTTGTTGGCAAGAAAGGGGAGGGACACTTAGGGCTATGGAGTCAAAATTCTAAAATTGAATGAAAACACTGACTGGCTGGTAGAACTCTCTAGAGGATAAAGGCTAAGTGAGGCGATGAATCTGAGTTATAAATTGTAGTTTTCATAGTGTAAGAAGAAAAAGGAAACAAGTAATTGCCTCAGATCATTAATGAAATGAATTCTGAATTAGTTATGAAGAATTTCACACAGTTTAAATTGCTTAAGCCGAGAGCATCACAAGATGAATTTTGAGCTTTTAACTATCCAATTTAACAAGAAGAAAGTGAAAATGGAATTAAAGAGCACATGAAATACATACAAGGAGAGGAGACAAAACTCATATCACCACCATTAGAATATTTTCATAGAGACTTCAAAATCTTTTGCATATGTATTCAATTCAACTCCAAAAAATTACAATTGAGTTCAGAACAACTAAAGAGTGCCCTTGAACTTCTTCCAACATTAATACATTCAGAACTTCTAGTATTTATACAATTCGAGTTCCTTTCAATTAGAAACCGATTACGATATCTGAACTGAAACGTTTCAGCTTCTAAAACTGACTACAATAATTATATTTGACAGTTTCGGTAAGGGAATCGATTACAATGATTAATCAAAAATGTTTCATGAACCAACGGTCGATCCCTCTGACTCTTCAGCTTCAGTATTTGCCATCTGTTTTGTTTTGGTCCTCTGTTGGATCTGCCATTCTGGTGAAACCTGGGCATCGTTTGTTGGTTCCTGGAATACTGCACTTTGTTTTTCCTAGCCGCACTATCTCTCTCCACTGCAAGTCAGAAAGGATATTGTAGTCCATCATTTCCTTGATTAGGATCTCAAGGTCAATGCAAGAGGCATATGTCATGACTGGCAGTCCAATCGTCACTATCTTGAACTGATTCAAGATCTCAAAATATGTGATCAAATATTCTACCAAGGTGGATCCTTTCAAGTTTTCCTCCAGGATTTCAAACTTGGAGTGATCCATTCTGCATTGGGTGAGGCGAGAGTTGTATTCCTCCTGATTGTACAATTTCCCTTTGCCATCCCAAAATGGTGGGAGGCCTTTGATGAACAACTCTTCAAACAGATCCTTGAATTCTTGCATACACCATCTGTATGGCCTTGGTTTGGACTCATTTAAGCAGGTTATGATTGGAAATGACCCTCCTAGCCCAAATGATCAATGTAGTCCTATCTTTGACCCCAATGGTATGAAGTTTTGTAGTGGGGATAGAATTCAGTAGTTTTATAGAATTTTGGGTCCACTCTGATGATTTCTTACTTTGACGTGGGATCTTTCTCTGCAACTAACGTAATGACAAGGTCCATGGTGGTGATGAAAAATACCTGTAAATGAGCAGAAAATGTGTGAGTTTGGCATATTGTTTAGATTCAGTTTGAATAGGGTGGTCGCGCCAATCTTCCAACATTCTAGTAATTTGAAAAACAATAAAATAATGACTAGCGCACCCCTTTATATACTTTATGATTTCAGGGGGGAGGGGAAACAGTTTGGGACAACCCGCTTATTGCCCCAAAATGCACCCAGTGGCGCCATGTGGTCTCGATCCGAAACCACGGTTTTCTTTTCAGCCCGCTTTCGAGAATTATCCTCAGTGCAATTTCTCTGCCTGAAGCAACCCCTGACCATTGATCTACAGGGCCTGCGATTTGTGACCCATCGGGTCCCATCAAATCCGCATTTACGCTATATTTAATCTCCTCCCATTGTATTTGGCCCTATCCTCCAGTTTATCACACTTCCACATCGGTTTAGCACCTCGCTAAGTTTTGAAATCCAGATTTCCCACATAAATTTGTCATGGTGATAACATGGGCTCCAACTGGGGATGTTATCCTCCCTGCGAGGTAGCAAATAACGGCAGACCGAGTGCCTACCCATTGGGCTATGATTTATTCCTGCAATTGAAATTGCCACATTTATTTAGAAAACTTAAAATCTACTCAACATAACTCGAGGCCTTCACCTTGGGCTTTAGTTCTGTTGATCTACTTTCAACTGCTTCAACTGAAAAAACAAAAATGATTATATACAATGAATAGAAAGGATGATGGTTTCCTTAAACGATATAAAGTTTGAGGAACATGCCATTCATAGGTCCTCCTCCAACGATGTCTCCATTAATTTCCTGTATCAGATAGGCGTTATTCCCATGGTACGCCACGCTTTTGAAAGGTCCTAGCCATTGATGGTCAAATCCCCCATGATTTCCGTTGTCTTCATTTCTGGCATCCCATCTTAATACCAAGTCTCCCACTTTGAATTCATCCTCCTTGGTATGCCTATCAAAATCTTTTTTGATCTTTTCTTGGTGCAGCTAAGCATTGTTGAAATCCTTTTCTCTTATTTGTTGGACACTGATCAGTTCATCTTTTCTTCTTCAAGTGGCATATGTTTCAGCATCCTGCTCATGTAACAACTTCATCACTGGAAACCCTAATGTAGTAGGAAAAATTGCTTATGTGCCATAAACAATTTGGAAGGGTGAAGTGGAAATGGATCTTTTTGGAGTGATCATATCATCCCATAGTGCATGGATGAGATTTTTGTGCCAAGCATTTTTGTTATCTTGCAGCAACTTTTTGATAATTCTGGTTAAGCTCTTATTGGATGAATCAGCCAATACATTGCCTTGAGGGTAATAAGAAGTGGAGTGGCCAAGAGTTACGTTGTAGTCACTGCAAAATTTCTCCATCTTTTTGGACTTAAATGATGTTGCATTTTCTGTAATGATTTTGATTGGACACCCAAACCTGGACAAAATATTGTCTTCTAAAAAATGGATGATAACAACGTTTGTGGCCTACCTGGTGGGAACTGCCTCAATCCACTTAGTGAAATAATGTGTGCCTGTCAGAATCCACTTTTGTTGAGTTGAGGACTATGGAAGAATTTTTCCTATGAAATCAAGGCCCCATTGTCTAAAGGGTGCTTCAACAGAGATGGGTTTCAATGGTAAAGGCTGCAATTTTCTTTTCCCATCAAAAATTTGGCATTCATGACATCTTGAAACCTCTTTGTAGACATGAGAAAATATGCTAGGCCAATAAAACCTAGCCCTCAATATCTTGTGCACGGTATTTTTTCAATAATGATGTCCTCCATAGTGACCCTTATGGAAATATTTGATGGTCCTCTTTGCTTCCTCTTCTAGCAAACAACTCAACAAAATTCCCCCTATATCCTTCCAATACAGAGATTGATTTACCATACAAAACTTTGTTGCTTTCAACTTTAAGAACATCGCCTTAGTTTTACTCAATTCAGGAGGAGCCTGCAAATTTCTCAACACATAAATGATATCTGCATACCATGGGGAGTCAAGGAATCTTTGAGATATCTGGGGGACTCTTTATTTTCCTGAATCTGCTGACAAATCAACAATGAAATTTATTCCCAAGAGTTCACAATTTGTCTGTGCCATTAGATTGGCAATCCCCTACCCTTTGATCAACTTTGTGGGTTTGATCTCAAGTTCATATTCCAACAACATAGTTATCCACTTTCCCCTTTTTCCCTCAGGATCAGGTTGAGTTAAAATATCTTTCATAGAATTGTTGGGCACATAAGTAGTGGTATGAGAATGCAAAATATGAACTCTGAACTCCTTCAGGGCCTTGACCAATGCATATGCTTGTGTTTCCATGATATCATACTTCAATGGGGCATCCCTCAATGTTCTATTATAGTATTCTATAGGCTTCCCGAATTTTTTCTCATCCTTCTATAGTAAAACACCATCAATGGTGTGCTCTAAGGCAAAAGAGAACAATATAAAGTCTTTTTCAAAATTAGGAATGGCGAGTATTGGGGCCTTGGTCAGCGCCACTTTAATATCTTCAAAGAATTTATTGGCTTCTGGGGTCCACTTTATCTCATTTCCTTTCTTGAGCATGTTAGTGATGTTAGGGATGAATCTTCTCAGAAAATTCACTTTCCCCAGGAAAGATTGCACTTATTTTTTGCTTCTAGGTGTGCCAATTTTCAAAATCCCCTCAACTATGTTGGGATCTATATTTATCCCCTCCTTTGAAATAATGTGTCCTAGTAGCTTCCCTTCTTCCATGCCAAAATTTGACTTCTTGGGATTCAGTGAAATGCCAAATTTTATGCACTTCTAGAAAGCCCTTCTTAGATGCTTGAGATGTTCTTCATTAGAAACTGAGTAAAAAATGATAACATCTAGGTAGATAACAATGAATTTGTCTTTCTCATCAGCAAAAGCTATGTCCATGTCTCTTTGAAACGTTTCCCCTATATTCATGAGCCCAAAAGGCATCTTGGCATACATGAATGTACCCCATGGTGTTGTGAATGTTGTCTTTTCCCGATCATCAGGGTGCACCATGATTGATCCAGGTGAATATCAGTGGCCTCCCACCTTTTCCAACTCACTCAAAACAATTTTCTGGCAATTTTGGCAATTTACTATTTTTAGAAGTTTTTAACTTTCAGGGCCATTTTGAGGGCCTAAATGAAGGTTTTTTTAGATCGAGCTTCTCAATGATATCCAAAGGCTCTGATTGAGACGCCAAAATGAATCTCTTCGAAGATACCTTTCCAACAGTCTATCGTTCTCCTAAAACAAAGATCGTATGCAAAAGTTACGACCTCGGGAAGTTGATGTACTAACTTACCCAAACGGGGCCCGCATGACTTTTGGCGCTTCATCTCCTAGGGTTAGGTTTTTGGATGTCTAGGGTTTTTTACATTCCTGATTATTGTAAAAAATCCTTCAGAGCTTCATTGTACTCATGTTCTTGCGAATGAGTGCACCCATCACATCTCTTCTCAGAGATCAGCCACCACCATTCCAGCAAACTTGTTTTCCGCTGCATTTTACAGTTTCAGCTTATTTCCTTATTGAATAGAAAACTAGTTTTATTGTATCTTTGTTATTCTGTGTTAATAATATTTTAATAATTTGTATTCATTTCATTCTTCTCATAAAATCTAGATCATTGGTATCAGAGCGGTCTGCTCCTTGTTGTCTTGATGCATGTCCCCAACGAGGTCAAGGTACAAATAATTGGGTCTCAAGCTTGTTTCTCTTGAGGAAAAAAGATCTCGCACACCCAAACAACCTCTCATGGAAGGAGACAAGAAATATGATAGGACAGAGGATCCTTTCAAAATGTTGGTTGAGGAATCCCTCATGCAGCAGAGGAACGAGATGATGGATAGTTTCGTGCAAATCCTTCGGCGACTACCAATAGGCGATGCATCTTCCTCGAGTGGAGGCGTTGCCCCCTTCAAGGTACAAATAAACTTATATATTCCTATATTTGAAGGTCAGATAGACGTAGATGTTGTAGACAAGTGTTTGAATCTACTAGAAGGGTATTTTTCGGTCCATAACTTTTCGAATAGAGAAAAGATTACTTTTGCACTCCTCAAAGTCATTGCTCGTGTCAACAATTGGTGGGAAAATTTCTGTGAGCAAAAGGAAATAGAGGAACCGTCATTATTTATAGTCGTGGCCACATGGGAATCCTTCATGGATGTTATTAAGGAACAATACTACCCTGTCGAAAGTTATGACGACTTTTATACCAAATGGACCACACTGCGGCAAGAAAGAGACCAAGCAGTGCCAAAGTTCACAAATATCTTCCATACCTTGCGCACCAAGCTGGGTATCAAATATTCAAAGCGACATTCGGTGCTCAAGTATCTTGGTGCTTTGCATAGATACATATAGAACAAAATGGAATTTATGTACATCTCATCCTTGGGCATGGCCTACTGATATGCCGTCAAAATCGAGTAGAAGCTCAAACAAAAGATGCGATAATTTGGGCCTAGGAACCCCTCACAACAAAATCCAGGAAGGGGCGATCCCAACCCACAGAACAAAGGAAAGATCAAATATGGACAGTATCAAGACAACCAATCCAAGCCACAAGCAAAGAAGGACATCGAAAAGACAAAGAAAGACACTGAGAAGTGGTGCAACTTCCATAAGAGCCCTTGGCATAACACTGTTGATTTCCTCTCAAAGAAGTTGTTGGTGGTCGAGGTGAAAGCCTCTGAATTAGATGCGGGTTTTAAATCTGATTCAAAGCCAGAAAGGGGAAGACGGATCATCGATGCGGAACCCAATTCCATTGTTGCTACCACCAAGCTCCAACCTGGTGAACCAGACGAGCCAGAAGAAGGTGAGTGCCTCTTCCATTCACAGATGTGGGTAAAAGGAACCCCACTACACTTCATCGTTGATAGCAGTAGCCAGAAGTACCTCATATCAGCAGAGGTCATCAAGTGGCTGGCCCTATCGACAATGTCGCACCCACAACCCTACACCATTGGATGGCTCCACCAAGGAAGCGATATCCACGTTAACCAACAGTGTCGACTGTCGTATGGCATCAAGCCCTTCAAAGATGAGGTATTGTGTGATGTTTCTCCTCTCAAAGTTTGTAATGTTATTTTAGGCCAACCTTATTTATGGAAACGTCATGTTGTATATGAGTCTAGGCCACATAGTGTTATTATTATTTTGAACAGGAAATTGTACAGGATAATCGAGGCAGTCCCTCCTAGTGTTATTTCCTTGATCTTTTCGAAGCAATGCAGGAAGTTCATCTCTCAGACCGGGAAATTTGTCTTCTTCGTGATTCTCTCTTAGAGTGAGAAAAAGATCGCAGCCACATCCAGGGCCTCCGTGGCCAATCTCTCCACACAACAGAAGCAAGTGGATAAGGTCATGGAAGAATACTTAGATATCTTCTCCTCTCCTACCAGGGTACCTCTACAATTCCATGTCAAGAATCCCATCGATCTGACCCCAGGCGCACCGCTAACCAATGGGCCAGTATATCGTCACTCTCTATTAGAAAATGAAGAGATCAAGAGGCAGATCCAAGAACTGCTCCACATGGGGCACTTACATCCCAGCTCATCGCCTTGTGGGATCCCAATCATGCTGATGTAGAAGAAAGATGGGACCTGGCGACTCTACATTGATTACCAGGCCTTGAATAAAATCACAGTCCAAACTGGTACCTGATTCCCCGAATCAACAATCTCCTTTATCAACTCATGGGGGCCAAATAATTCAGTAAGATTGATTTGAAGTTTGGCTACCACTAGGTCCCAATAGAACAGACAGATGTATGGAAGACCACCTTTAAGTCAAAAGAAGGTATTTTTGAATGGTCTGTCATGCCCTTTGGTTTGACAAATTCTCTAGCAACTTTTATGAGGATGATGGATGATATCCTATGACCTTTCACCAATACTTTTGTATTGGTGTATCTAGATTACATCCTCATCTACAGCAAGACTTGGGTCGAACACTTGCATCATATTCAACAGGTTCTGCACATCCTGCAGCAGCACAAACTATATGAAAACTTGGAAAAAATCTCCTTCGGCATGGACAAGGTCCATTACTTAGGCTACATCATTGATCGACATGGTTTGCATGTGGATCCAACCAAGATCTAGGTCATCCGTGACTGGCTAGCCCCAACCAAACTCACTGAACTTTGGAGCTTCTTGGGCCTCACCAATTTCTATCGCAGGTTCGTGTTGGGATTCTCTCATACTGCATGGGCCCTCAACCAAGTAACCAGGGGTGGTGGTAAGGAAAAATTTGTGTGGGTAATGTCCCAACAACAAGCCTTCGATGACTTGAAGAAGTGTTTGTGCTCATTCCCAGTACTTTCATTATCGGACCTGCAACATCCCTTTGATATCGAGACAGATGCTTCAGACTATGTTGTGGGCGTCGTTCTCACTCAACACGGCCACCCCATGGCATATCATAGTGAGACACTATCATATGTTGTCCGTAAGTACCCTACTTACGACAAAGAATGTACTCCATTGTGCAATCTTGCCACCAATGGAGACATTACATTCTTGGGAAGGAGACATCCATCCACACTAATCACAAGCCACTACAATTCATGAAGACCCAAGTGTTGGTTGTGGAGCCTGATTATATTCCTGATTCAGAGGTATTTTACTTTCAGCCGTGTGTGTACCCCATGATGTATTTACACCCTAGAAGTATGTACACTCTTCCACGCGGGGGAGTTCAGAGGGGGGGTACCCCCTCTGAAAAATTGCCTTGTAAATGTATATTGTAATTTCATTGTAAATCTAGACCGTTCATTATAACGTCGCAGATCTAACGGTAGAAATTATGTTAGGGTTTTTTGCCCTAGAAGGAAACCCTCTGTTATGAGGGAAATGTATTGTGGCGATGATTGATGGCGAATATTATATTCTGATATAGGAGACTGTGAGAGAAAGAAGAGGAAGTTACAGCGGGTTTGTTGTAGGTTGTATCCTTTCATATGCTGGATAATAATAAAGGAAGGACCTGGAAATTTCCCTGGTGGACGTAGCCCACACTGGGTGAACCATGTAAATCTATGTCTCTCTTGTATTGTGTATCTTCTGTGTTTTGTTTCCGCATTTGTTTTATTTTATTGCTATGCGGTCTTGTTTTTCTAACAACTGGTATCAGAGCGAAAGGTAACTCACAGGAAAAGAGGGTTCCTGGTTCGACTGGGAGCAATGTCAGAAGATGGAAAGCTTAGGGTCGAGAAATTTAACGGCCAAAACTACCAATTATGGAAGATGCAGATGGAAGACTATTTATATCAGAAGGATCTATTCCTACCATTGGGCGGAATAGCAAAGAAGTTGGCGGCTATGAAGGACGAAGAATGGGATATTCTTGACAGAAAGGCTCTAGGAACGATACGGCTGAGCTTGGCAACGTTGGTGGCTTTAAATATTTCGAAAGAAAAGACAATGAAGGATCTGATGGATGCATTGGCTAAATTGTATGAAAAACCCTCGACGTCCAATAAGGTATTTCTAATGAAGAGATTATTTAATATGAAGATGTCGGAAGGTGGGTCTGTTGCACATCATTTAAATGATTTTAATACAGTTACTAATCAACTAAGTTTTGTAAAAGTGGACTTTGATGATGAGGTCAGGGCTCTTCTAATCTTATGCTCATTGCCAGAAAGCTGGAACGGCTTGGTCATGGCTGTAAGTAACTCTGTCTCTGGTTCAAATACTTTAAAATTTGATGATGTTGTTGGTGTTATCCTTAGAGAGGAAATGCGATAGAAAATCACAGGTGAGACATCGGGTAATGCGTTGAACATGGAGAACAGGGGAAGACAAAAGGATAGAGGAAATGGCTCAGGGAACTGTGAGAATTCTAGGAAGGGCAGATCCAAATCTAGACTTAGAAAGATAGAGTGATGGAATTGTGGGAAGAAAGGACATCTGAATAAAGACTGTAGATCTCCAAAGAAACAAAGAGATGGACAATAGGAGAGAAATCAGGAAGCAAATGTAACAGGTGATGTGTTACAAGATGCTTTGATTCTTTCTGTAGATAATATTTATGAGTCTTGGGTAGTAGATTCAGGGGCTTCATTTCATGCCACGCCCCATAGGAAACATTTTCTAGATTATGTTCAAGGTGATTTTGGACAGGTTCATTTGGGTGATGATGCACCATGCAAAATTGTTGGAATGGGAAAGGTAAAAATAAAGCAACGCAATGGAAACCAATGGTTGTTGAAAGAGGCAAGACATGTTCCAGATTTAAGGAAAAATCTAATTTCAACAGGGCAGTTGGCAAGTGAAGTTTGTATATCCATATTTACAGATAAGACGTGGAAGGTCATCAAAGGATCATTGGTGATAGCAAAAGGAGAGAAGGTAGGTACATTGTATTTATGTACTGGTAATACTGACTCCTCTATATATTTAGCTTCTACAGGAGAGGATACAGCATTGTGGCATCATAGGCTAGGACACATGAGTGAGAAGGGTATGCAGACCCTTCACAAAAGAAATTTGGTGTCAGATCTTAAACAAATTGAATTAGACTTCTATGAGCATTGTGTTTGTGGAAAACAAAAGAGAGTCAGATTTCTCAGAGTCGGAAAAGAAAAGAAGAATGAAAGGTTAGATCTTGTGCATACAGATGTATGGGGACCAGCTCAGGTATCATCTCTTGGTGGCTCTCGTTATTATGTTACTTTTATTGATGATGCAACT